>LPNX010100017.1:34174-124174 GCA_001517045.1 Pseudotsuga menziesii | reverse complement strand
AGCAAATATTGAAGTAATCAAACAATCTTGGAAAATGAATCCACACAAGAGGCAAAAAAAAATTGAAGAAAATATCAAATCCAAATTTTCATTAAACAAAACATTATGTACAACAAAGGTATGAACAGAATTGAAGATTTTATCAACAACTACAATCCATCAATTTCTACAAACTCTAGAGATCCAATGGAATTGAATCAGCTGTACTACTACCGTCACTCAACCCCATTACAAAATGAGAAAGGAATATAAATACAACATGATGAATATGAAGCATTGTAGATCTCATTTTTTCATATCTCAACAATACATTAGTGTACAATAGTCAAGAATATGAAAAGACAGAGAAAATATGTGACAATTTTTTATGACTGTGAGCTTCTGCTCATAACCACTTGTTGAGATCTCTATCCACTTCAGCAAACCTATGTCAAACTAAATTGTGAGACTGCACCCAAATTTGTGCCCTTGGGTCAGTGCTTACATGCATACAACTAAAATATAAGTGCGACATGCATCCATAACACTATCGATTGTCACTCTGATGTGCACAGTTATTGGACTACAGCACATGGTCCTGCTGAAACACCTTTTAGACTGGACTCTCTTCTTTCAATTCTAGACCTGATTGATCCTGACTCTTATTATGGATCAAACACCAAAATCTGACTCCTATTATGGATCAAGCAACCCTAAGATCTCCTTTTTAAGATTGTGCAATATGGGAAAAAGGATCCTACATGCCCCGCTTTACTAGTGTTC
Organism: Pseudotsuga menziesii; assembly: GCA_001517045.1. Classification (NCBI taxonomy): domain Eukaryota; kingdom Viridiplantae; phylum Streptophyta; class Pinopsida; order Pinales; family Pinaceae; genus Pseudotsuga; species Pseudotsuga menziesii. The sequence continues at coordinate 123,412 of LPNX010100017.1, read as the reverse complement.
TTCATTGACCACTCTTTAAAGGAAATTATGCCATTGAAAGGTCAAATATTGTTTCATTCTAGAAATCTTACTCACTCCAAATCACTTTGAATGATGACCCTATATGCAGGATCGATGGCTTTAGGACAATGGCCAATGCTCTATTGGCTTGCTCTCATTACATAATTGGAAGATTTTCACTAAGTCATTGAGCAAGAGTTTTTTTATTCATTCTTTGAGAACTTAAAGGCCAAGGGGCAGATTTTGGTGGGAGACCTTCATTTCTAAATTTTGACCCAAAAAATTCTGCTCATCACAAACCCTCCCTATGTGCATAAGACCTCCAAACCATATTTTTGACACTTTTGTGTATGACTCGCAACACTCCCTAGTACGGAAAGTCCAGCTCTAAGATGAATACCTACCTTAATATTGTTACGATTTTCCTTGATAGAGTATTGACAAATCAATACTCGCCAGTCTCAATGCTCTTATGAATTTTGTTAACAGAGTGTCAACAGTCAATACTCACCATAATCCTGATTATGTCAAATTTGTGTAGTCCCACCCTGGACATTTCTAAGTTCACAAATTTGTGTAGTCCCATCTTGGCCATTTCTTATCTGTTAATCCAACACCAATTTCATCTTCTTAGCCCCTTTTTTTAGGAAGGCTAGTATTTCTAGCCATTCCAATCATGTCTGATTGCTCTTGCATGGTTTCCATTAATGCTATTTCGATGTTTCTTGGCTGAACTGAATCAAACAATGTAAACAACCAATCCAGTATATCTTGTTTTGTGTTAGATAGAATGTCCATACAATGCATGTATCCTTCTTTTTTCTTTTTCTTTTTCCTGTTTCTTTCTTTCTTCCATTTTTTTCTACTAGTTGTGATGGCTAGGTTGGCTACGAAGGGATGGTGTATGGGAAAAGAAAGGAAAATAATTAACAATTGAAGAACATATCACTGCAAAATCGATGGGAAATATAAACAAAAACAAAAATACTGATTTGTGCTAAATAATAAACTACCAACCATCCTATGTTAGGAACAAAGGATATAACTCAAAGGTGCAGAGCACAAAAGAAATTAGTTAAACATCTAACAGAAGCAAGATATATAGTCACACAATGCAAAATAAATCATATTCTACAACTTCTTAAATAATTGACATTAAAGCTCATATTTACCACCAACATCAATCCATGTACATAAGCAATTCAAAGACACTATTAGGCTCAAAGCAGAGATGAAAACATTGAAGTAGAAAAAATGCCTCTTGCAAAAGACTAAAATTGCAAAACCAGTCTACATAATCCTAGATTTCATCTGTTCTATAAACCTATGAAGATGAAGGCTTATGGGGGCTGAGAAGGAGAAAGCAATGTAAATAGCCAATACACAGGCAATGACAACCAACATAGAATATGTGCATCCAACAGGAAGCCAAAAGCATACAAAGTGTTGTGCTTTGCTAGAGATTAGGGTTTCTTATGTTATATAATTTCTTGAGCCCCAACAGCTGTTACACTGAATTCATTGGTTGTATTTCCATCTTCTCATTTGTCATTATTGGACCGTGCGGCAGTTGTACTGGTGGAATTAGCAGCTCTCCTAGCCTCCCATAAGGCATGCAGAGGGGAGCATGATAATAACCACCACACAATATTGTCATTTTGACTAATTCTCAAGGAGGAACCATGCAAGGATCAAGTGCTAGCAATCATGATGTTCAAATTTAAATTCATGTCCATGTAGGTTGTTGAGTCTTCTCTCCTTTCAATCCAATCAAAATTAACAAGTCATTTTATAGCCCACAATGCACATGGATATAAAGGCCACTCATATATAATCTCAGTAGCACTATTGTCACCATTACAATCAAAACAACTTATGTTTGCTCTCAATAACAAACTCATTCATTGGCAACATCTGTGTTCTCACTGCCTTACACATCACACCAGTGCCCAACACAATATCATATTTCCATGCCATTGTTAAACTTTACATCATAGTTCAGATATGCACTCACAAATGAAACCTATGGGTCCTAAATTTCGGATCTTAGTTTACACCTATCAAAGCCTAGATCTGCATATACTAAAACCTCTTTAAATTAAGTTTAGAAGAGAAAACAATGTACTCTATGTTAATTGAAAATAGTAGATAGAAGGAAGCTAAATATATATTTGTGCAATATGGAAATTACAAATAGTAATACAAACTCTAACAGCAATCACAACTACTCACTATTATTCAGAAAAGAATATTACAACATCTAGTACACAGGTTGCTTACACTTGCTCTCACTGCAACACACACTAAAATTGTCTCTCAGGATGCTTACTAATGCACCCCTCATTATTTTATTGACTAAGGAAAAGAGTTACCAAATGAGAGATAAATGACTCTGGTGGAGCGCCCCACTTGAACTCATAAATAGATCCCACTGTCCAGCAATAAAGCACACCTATTTTCCTAGAGAAATGCGCCTCACTTGACTTAGAGTGAATGCCTAGGTAAGTGGAGACCAGGGATTCAAATCTGCTAGTGTGTTAGGTGCATGCTACTAATCAAAGCCACTGGAAAATCCATCCACCATGGTCAAGCAAATATGTCCATAAAATATTTGTGACTAGGGTACAATCTTTATGGAAGAGCAAGGCTACCATAGAATGTTCCTATGTTCACTCCAAGGGATGCCATAAACTGTTGCTGATGAAAATTGTTGCCAATAATCCACTTTTTGTTGGTGTGATTATCCAAGGAATTTCTTCGAACTGTTGTTCTGAATTATGGGTATGCTGCTAGTTTTAATTTGCTTAATAATTTCACCTTCATGACAACCTCAATAAACCCTAAAATGCACTTTATTTTTTTGAGTTTTAATGTCTTATAGATCTTAAAAATGATTGTATAATGGCATGCTACAGGACTGCCATGTTTTCTAGTAGAATGGATCAATAATGGCAACATTCATTAAATCTATGCAGTTAGATCATGTTCATCTTAAATTTTAGGCATACTCCAACTTTCAATTAGGGAAAATTAGTTCTATTATGGCCCTTGAACAACACTAAGATGCATCTTTGGGTAAATATGGGCACATTGTGAGTTTGCGGAAAGAAACATAATTAAAACCTGATTATTCCAAAATATGGGCAACAATCAACTTAATTCTTGTAGCATCAATCTAGGATAGGTTGTTTCCTAGCATTTGTGGGCATTCTAGATAGTTTTGGGTATGTTTGAACCATGTCTCAACCCTCCAAACAACAAAAATAATATCTTGTGAGATTAGGGCTATTTTCTGACTGTTGTTACAAGGAAAACTAACCATATATGTTATTTACTGCTAATTTAACCTTAATTATGCCCATACCATTTTTTTCAAGAACACTTCTCCAAGCAGCAATATGAGTAGGGAATCCCACAGGTTTCAAGATATTATTCTTTCAAACAAACTCCATTTCCACCCTTGAGTATAACACCCTAAAAGTAAAAGTATACAATGTACAACATAACAAGGAAAACCCAAAAGGGTATCCCTAGAAACAATGAGGATGAGAAGAAGCAAGTATCATAAAAGAGAACCTGAAGAGGGGAATCTTGAACAGTTTTCTTCAAATAAATCCTCCAGAAATATGCAAAGAGAAATTCCTAGTTCTCTTGTCCACCCAATTTTCCAATTTGTTATTGTTGAGATGGGAGATCATTGTTACTTCGTTGGGAGCTGAGGCTTAACCTCTAGGATTTTCACCAGATGGTTGATCTTTAGCTACACTTTGTTTTTTTGTAGCCATATGTTTTCAAATTATTTTAGGATGAGCCAAACAAAAATGGACCAAAACGACTTCCAAGAGATTTAAAAAAATGAGTTTCATATCCTTTAGGTTTCCAAGTTGTCCCAACAACCGTGTATAAGGAAGTGCATACAACATCTTATAATTCAAATTCCATTAGAGGAAGTGCATATGGATTCTTGTAATTCAAATTACATTGGCGTGTTGAAACTTGATGCTTAGTACCAAGTGGCTACAACCACCCTATTTTTATCTTGTAAATGGTTGAATATAGATTATTCAAATTAGATTTTGAAGAACATAATATAAACTTGTGCATTAAAAAATCCCTGATTTATTCTTTTGATTTAAAATAATTTTAATCTTATATGGCCTTTCCTTTTCTAGACAAGGAATTAAAATGATATTCACATTCTTTAATTTATGTGAGTTTTATATTTCATTGAAAACTAGTATTTTAATATTCTACCTTTGGAATCGAGAGATTGATTAACACTTGGAAATGATTTCTTTACATAAGGTCATGTCAAGAAGTCCATTGGAATAAAACATCAAGTTTTACCAATATTCTAACATGGCTTGGAAGTACTTGGAAGCTAGAGGGAACTTGTAAAGGATAGAATAAAACATAAGTACCAATATTGTAACATGACTTGGAAGTACTTAACAGTTGGAGGGGACTTTACAATTGATAAAGGATAAGATAAAATATCAGGTACCAGTATTCTAACATGCTTTGGAAGTACTAAGCAGTTACTAGGGACTTATAAAGGATACCTTGACTTGGGAGGTCTACTCAAGTTGCCTATGAATTCATCAAAGTCTATGGACACATCAATAACTATGTACTTCAATCTGGGTGGATTGGGTACCCTCCAAGTCACCCTTCACCCCACCCTCCTTCAAAGTGAATCCATTAATTCACCTATGTGTGTCCTCCAAGTCCCCATCTACTCCACCCTCCAAAGAGTATGCATTAATCCACGTGTGTCATAAAGATAGGAAAGGATTTACCATACAAGTGTTAGATCACACCAATGGAGGTTTGTTTTTGTGTTTAATGGGCTAAAGATAATTACATTCATAAAGTATATTCACTTGAGTCCTAATGGACTAGGAACCTTCTAATTCAGTCAGATCTAATTCCATTCATAGTCTATCAACTCCAGTCTGAGTGAGAGAATATGCACCCTACAAGTCACCCTCTCCCAACCTTACAAATAGCATCCATTAATCCTCATGTTTGTCCTAATGACATGGCATGCATTATCATACAAGTGTTGGCTCAACGATGGATTTTTTTTAGATAAAAGGTCTAAGAAAGCTAACTCCCACTTACATCACAATTTTTTGACAACTAAAAATCCATTAATCCAGTTGTTTTCCCTAAATACGAGCAAATGTTATGTGTTGGCTCATAGGAATGGGGGCTACTTTTTTAGGTGAAAAGGATAAGAAATTTAACTCCCACTCACATCATAATTCTCTGTAAAATAAAAGACTAAATGGATTTTTGACGATCCATTACTTTGTACTCGATAATAATAAAACAAATAGCACTAGGACACCTTGGAAATTGTATCTTATTACACTCCTGTAGATAATTTTGGTGCCTTTGTTTAGCAATTTTGGTGTCTGTTGAAATGGGTTTTAACAAATTCTCTTATTAGATTTGGTGCAGATAAGGTGTCAAGAGTAAGCTTCATAGACAAATAGAGTAAGCTTCATTTTAAGGTCTTAATGGCTATGCCAAGAAATGGACTCTTTGTCTCCTGGTGATAGATAGATTTTTCTTAGACTTGTTCGTGGATGAGATATGGGAACATGTATAGGATTCCAATGACAATAAGCATGATGAAAGGAAAAACAAGAAAGAGGGGCAAGCACCATACAGACAAGTTTCAGATAAACATGAACAACCTACAACAGATCCAAGGTGATGTTCAATATCAATATGGGCATACAGGTTGTTTAGTTTTCATGGCACCTTAGACAAAGACATCAATGCTTTCCACATGAGAGCAAGGGAATGGTATTTGTGGCATTTTCTTGAGCAAGTTAAGATCATTAATGATAACTATATATATCCATGAGTTGCAAAGTTTATGAAGAATATGCCACTTTTCCCTATGATGCTTTACCTTGACTAATATAAATAGTTGAAGATGAAAACAAAGCTGAGGATATCATAGAAGTTTCTAAAGATTCCCTAGATCAAGACATATATGCCATTCATGTGATAAATATAGATCAATTTGCATAGAGGTTATAAAACTTTTTGAGTATTGGAAGAAGCTCAATTCTTATCTTATGTAATACCATCACATATAGGATAATTGGAGATGTTTAGGACAATGTTATAAGGTCGTTTAAGTCTCTTTCATACAGCAAGTAGGCGATCGATTAACACTCTAGGTGTGGAATTCCTTTAGCACTTTAAATAGGCCAGCAGAGAGGCCACATTAACAATAGTAGTCACAAGTGTTTGTGTGGCGTTTTTAAACATTTTTGGAAAATGTCAGTGGCAGAATTGTAAGTAGACTTTCTAGCATATTATGTAGAAGATGCAGACTGTGTTGGATACCATTCCTGAAGGATTTTGCACAAGGTCTTTGCTGAAAATTGGATTTGAGCACTCTCATCACACCAAAAACATGCACCTCTAGGAAACAAGAAAATATGTTGTAGAATCTATGGAAATAAAAAAATCAGGTTTACAGTTAGTGTATTTTCTGAGTTCTCCAAATCTACATACATAGTATAAACTCAAGAGAGAATATGAAATATATGCAGTTGTAATATTTATAGTAGAGACTAGAGATATGCATGGCTAAATAGTGAAAGAGAAAGAAATCTAACAGGTTGATTTACCTTATGGACAATGGTCCATGTTCCATGGTATTACAAGGCTGAGAATATTGATAGCAGGAGCAGGTTCATACCTCTTCCAATGAGTATATGCACCTCAATTATAAAGTAATGCAATATTACAAGGGTGTATCCAACTTTCATGAGTGAATAGTATGAAGACTAAGTTTATACGGGAGTATTCCCATTTTCTTGAGATAATAGTGGAAGGCCTAGTTTGCATGGGTGTATCCCAATTTGCATGATTAGTGGAAGATCCAGTATGCACAGGAATATTCTAGTTTGCATGAGAGATGAGAGTGAAAACCTAGCTTGGATGGGAATACCTTACAAGTCGGAGATATGGAATATGGAAGATTGCAAGCAGTCTCAGAATTTCCATTAAGATTATATGTTCCTCTACTCGAGACAGGATGCACATGCAATCACACCTAGGACACAAATATTTGATTTCAACATTTTCTCTGCTTGGGGTTTCTTTTTCAAGGTTAAAGGTGCCTAAAGTGAGACCATTTAGACCTATACAAGTTTTAACCAAGAGTGTATGCAATTTCATTTTAAATTGTGTTTCCTAAATATATCTATATAGTTTGTAACTCTTTCTCAAACCCTCTTTGTCCATTTATCTTGAAATGAGTCTAAAATTTGCATTCCATTATCTTTGTACAAATGGAGCTCTTCCCAACTTGCAAACAACAAGATAAAATTTCATGGGGATTTTCAAGCAAAGGAATAGTGAAGGAACTTGGAATCAATCTTTTCAAATGTCCCTAAAACTAAAATAAATCAAAACCCTGGGGAGAATGGTTCATGGATTTTTGGGACAGTATCAAAACGCCAGTGTTTATAACCTAATTGAAGAAATAATAGTATCTTGCACTAGTAGCCAATATTTTACAAAACAATAAATGTCGTTAAATTGATCTAGCTACCCAACTATTGTATCCCCCCAAATATCATCCATATGAAAGGTAATACAAGGATGTGCCAACAAATATCCATTTGACTCACAAAGTATAGCTATCAAGATGGAGTTAATAATCAGCTAGATTCATAGCTGGTATGAAAACGTTGTAAAAGGCTTGGACAAATGTAGGTGCAAGTAGCTCTATTGACCAAATGTTATGCCCTTGAGCTCCACGGTGTTAACTACCACATGGCACAATGAAAGTGAAATCATTTTCAGTGGTGCAATGTGTAGAACATGTTAATAGGTATCCTAAGCACTATGTAATATTTTTTATTCACTTTTTTTCTAGTAATGTTCCATTGCTTTTGGGAATGGAAACCAAATGAAAGCACTTCTTGATTGTACCCATAAATATTAAACTTGTGCGTCTTAGCTGAAATTAATGAAGGCACAAAAGAAGAAAATTTGGAATGGGATTCACTTCGGTAATCAAATGAAACCACTTATTGATTGTACTCACAAATATTAAACTTGTGTGGATTAGCTGAAATTAATGAAGACACAAAAGAAAAAAAATGCATGGATCCCCATGTACAAAGCGTGCACTGTTTTTGTCCCCTTTTTCTTTATCACATGCAAAGCCTTCAATAATATGGTGGCGTGGAGAAAAAATAACATGGTATTCATATCTTATCATTTATGCCATGGCTATGAAAATTTTCTTATTTTGTCATGGAATTGAAATGTTGAAGCAAGGATAAGGACCATTCCAAGAAAAAAAATTCAAAGAGATGCTTTGAGGTAACAATTAATACCCTGTGGAATAGTTGAGCTGGCTGAAAAACTGTAAATAGATTTTGACACTTGATATGAAATCGGTGTCTGTATTCTGTAATGCTTGTACATGTCTTGATCTCTGTTGATAAACATCACAACATATGGATGTCCTTATAGTATAGCAACCAACAAAGAAGCAATATATAGCATTTGTATTAAAGCAACTTTATGTCTAATGTCCTATGGAAGTTTCCATACTATTTTAGGTTATTGAATATTGACTTTAAAAAATGATAACATAGTGTTCAATTCAAGCAACTCTTGCCAAAAAGGAAACAGTCAAAACATAAACAGGTACCACCCTGCATTCTGCCTTTCTCTCGAAAACATATTCACAAATCAATTCTAGTGAAACACTGTTGATTATTAATGTTGTAAATGACAAGAATTTATTAACATGAAATTCTATATAATAATACCTTGCAGTTCTCAAAAGGAATGCAACATGAAAACATCGATCCAAACTCTCCACAACTATACATCAGTTCCTTTTTAACAAATTCCCATATCTATATAATGATGCTAAATTCATATTGATATTATCTTCCCTACATTAGGTTCACAAATATTAAACATGATAATAGAAATGACATGGAATACAATAAGAACTTATCACACGAGTGACAAGAATCGATAATCAGTGCAACATTCCTAAGATTTCCAATTAAGAGAAGTTAAAAATCGATTCACCTTAATAAAAGAAAAGTAATAGATCTCTTTTAACATTTAAATGCTAAAAGTAACTCATCTCCAGATTATATATTTTTCAGAATCAACTTTATACGATTTTCAATTGTAATGTTTTCCAACACAAGCCCAGATATATGACGCAAAATTCATGTGGGGTAGAAAGAAATATTTTCATACTAATGAATTTATTAGTGTAATTTTCTTACATGAGACACAAATACTAAAAGAATGAAATGATAGATCTAAATTTTGAACTCTAGAATTACTAAATTGTATCTTAAGATTCTAACTAAAAAACACCATAAAGAATGTGGTGAATCAACCATCCATTTATCATGTTAATATATACATCTAAAGTTGAGCCCCATACTGGAGATTCTTATCTCTACATTTGTATCGACTCTGACATGAATTAATGGTTTCCAACACTAACCCAGCTATATGACGCACAATTCATGTGGAGTAGAAAGAACTCTTTTCATATTAATGAATTTAATAGTGGAATTTTTTGACATGAGCACAAATACTAAAAGAGTGAAACGATAGATCTAAATTTTGAAATTCAGAAATACTAAATTGTATCTTAAGCTTATAACTAAAAAATACCATAGAGAATGTGGTGCATCCACCATCCATTTTTCATGTGAATCTATACATTTGAAGTTAAGCCCAATACTTGAGACTCTTGCCTCTAACATTTTTATCTACACCAGGCCAAGACAAGGAAGCTAAACATTGATGGAGTTTTCTCTGTTCATGCTTGCTAGGGATACAATTTCTCTTATTATTGAAGGTAGCGCTTCTACTGGGAAGGGCCAGGAAATTGGGTGACTATATGGTAAATAAGTTATAGGAGTAAGTAAAATTATCCAAATTGGGAAATGCACAGATGCTCTGGAGGATCTTGGATATTAACATATTGTGGGCAACATCCAATTATTGCAAGATGACCATCTACCCAATGTTGTTTGGAAGAGGCCCAACCAGTTTATTGGAGCTCTCATCAAAGACAATCAGGTTTTTCAGCAACCCAAAATTATATGGCAGTCAGGCTGACAGATTATTATTCAAGAGTATAATCCCATTGAGAGTACTAGGGTGAAATCATGAATTTGTCTAGAGAGGTCACGACCTGCTAGAACCAAATTTCAGAGAGTTATTCCCTAGGTCATAGGGCCTATTCTAGCAACCAAAAAAAAACCAAGAAATAAACTTAATAGCATAACCCTAGCTCATTAAGCCAAAATAATTTAATTTCAACTATGAAATTCGATCACATTGAGCACCCAAAATATGAATTGATAGAGACTAAACTGTAACTCAAAGACTTAGAGTCATGTGAAGACTAACACATAGAATCCAGATGCAACAGAGACTGAATTCGAACTTCCTTGGCGCATAAATATAGTACAAATTCTTCTTGAATTCATTGTGGTCACCATAGATGTTCTGTGGTCTTAAATAATTGTGCATAAACTTATCAAGCCCATCATTCATAAGCCAAATGGGGCTATAGATTCTAGAAATGATAAATACTCAAAATCAGGGTGAATGGGACTCCGAAAAATGCCAAATACAGGAGGAACGAGAGATTTAGAAGCCAAATCGAGGTGAATGAGGGTCGAAAAACTGTCATTTCCTGATTTCAAGGACAAACATGGGGCTCTGAAACCAAATTGAGGCCGAATAGAACTAAAAAACAACCATTTCCTGAAATTAAGGGCAAACATAAAATCCATCTTAAACCCATGCTGGAAATCGCTGACGAACATGACGTCCATCTGAAACCCATGCTGAAAATTACTGGCGAACAGGACCTCTATCCGAAACCCATGGTGGAAATTGCGGGCGAAAACTGGATCCAAAGCAAATTTCAAAGGGAAAAAATGGTTTTTGCAATAATTTCCAACCAAATATTGTTGGGATAACTATGTTTTTATTATTTTTTTGAAAATAAAAAATGGGCTATTTAATAATAACCCTAAAAGGTTTTTTAATATAATAAATTCTTCCAAGGAAAATTTGAAGCTCCTTTAATTTCGCTAATGGGATAAATTTCGCCCCTAAAATCATCCCTGATGATGATGATGATGATGATGATGATGATGAAGGTGATGAGGATGATGAGGATGATGAGGACGATGAGGATGATGATGATGTTGTTGATGATCATGATGATCATGATAATCATGATGACGAAGCTGGTGATGATGATGTTGATGATGTTGATGGTGATGATGATGATCATGTTGATGATGATGATAATGATGATGATGATGATGATGGTGATGATCATGATCATGATGATCATGGTGATGTTGATGACGATGATTGATGATTAGTGATCATGGTGATGATGATGGTGATGATGAATATGAGGATGGTGATGATGGTGATAATGACGATGACGATGATGATGATGATGTTGATGAAGATGTTTATGGTGATGATGACGATGGAGGATGAGGATGGTGATGATGATGGTGATGATGATGGTGATGATGATGTTGATGATGTTGATGTTCATGATGATGATGATGATGATGATTATGATGATGATGATAATGATGATGAGGAGGAGGAGTATGTTAGGAACCCATGTCAATCCTTCTCTTTACCGTGTTAGTATATTGTTGTTGGATGCATATGCTTTGTAAGTCGTCCCATAGTAATTGTTGATCCATAGTTTGTGTTATTGTTGTTGGGCGCATATGCTTTGTAAGCCGCCTGTAGTATTTGTTAATCCATAGTTTATATTGGCCCATGGTTTTGACCCATAGTATTGGCGCCTATGGTTTTGGCCCATGGTTTTGACCCATAGTATCGGCGCCTATTTTTAGTATATAAGTGTGTGTTGAGGCCAAGGAAGTCACCGTGAAGTTATTTTGTATTGAGCTTGCTCAAAGGAGGTTGCCCCCTCGAAGTGGCCTGCGATTAATATAAAAGTGATTTTGAGTTCTGCTGCTATATCGTGTATTTTGATTACTTGTTTACTGCAGGGTCCTCACATTTGGTATCAGAGTGCTTTCTTGGGCTCGTTGGGTGAAATTTCTGCCCAAATTTTTTTTTCGCTTCTGTTGCAAGTTCGGATCTGGTAATAATCCCTATCCGCTTAAATGTGGGAAGTACTTGGGCATAAGCCCTAAAACGCATTGTGAGGAGTACCACAGGAACCCCGAAGTAGCTGGCCCATTGAGAGGACCTGCTAGCGAAAAGGGAAATGACCCCTACCTGATTGACTAGTTCCCACCCGTGAGGTAAACCAAGAGCTGTCATTTGTGGCCAAGCGGTTATCAGTTTTACCTGAGCCATGGAGTGAAGGGTACTTCCCCAATACACAAGAATTCAGACAGCATTGGTGGCCGAGTGAATCTCTTGAACCGATAGGAAGCCGCACATACCTGAGGTCCATATCTATTTTCAGTTGCACAATCGTAGATTTCCTCTGTCTAGAACTGTTGCCGGTCAGTTCCGTACCATTGCAGATCCATTTGTTGTCGATCACTTCCGCATCGTTGCAGATTCCACTGTTTTTTATCACTTTCACACCGTTGCAAATCCCTTCCTGAAAAGAAAAAAAAAACTCCTGGTTATGGTTGTCACCCGCACAGGAGAAAAAACCATGGAGGAAGCACTTGCAGCCATCCAAGCCAAACTCCAGGAACTGGATGAAACATTTCTCGGTCTCCATCTTGAGCATTCATCTATGAACACCAGACGACAGTCTGAGTCTTCATCAAACAATGGGTTCTCTTCTTCCAGCAATTTTCGCGGTCTGAATCTATATTTTCGTCGCTTCAATGGTACTGATCTGACTGGATGGATCTATCATGCAGAACAATATTTTAGTCTTCATAATACTTTTGATGTCCACCAAGTTTCACTTTCCTCCTTTCATTTGGAACAGGAAACTCTTCAATGGTATCGTTGGTACATCAAGGCTCATGAAGAGCCAAAATGGCCTGATTTTTGCCAGCTCCTTTTGCAACGATTTGGTCCTAGTGCTTTTGATGACTTCACAGGAGCTCTCACTAAACTTTGCCAAATTGGCACTGTGAAAGAGTATCAAACTGAATTTGAGAAACTAGCTAATCACACTGAAGGATTACTGGATGACTTCTACCGGAGTTGTTTTATCAGTGGTCTAAAGGATGCAATTCACTCTGAGGTCAAAATGTTCAGTCCCAACACAATGATGGAAGCCCTGGGGTTGGCTAAGTTGGCAGAAGAAAAGACGACAGCCCAACAGCTCTCCAAATCCTCTTTTGTTCCCTTCTGAAATATGGGTTCTCAACAAACTCCCATTCCGCCAGCTCCTCGCTAACCTCCAATCAAGAATTTGTCTGAAACAGAGATGCAGGCACGCAGAGAAAAAGGGATTTGTTATAATTGTGATGAGAAATTTAGTTGGGGACATCGATGTGTTCAACAAAAGCTCTATCTCTTGGATTTGGATTCTCCACCTGCCTCTGAAATTGGTGAACATTAGAGGAAATTTGGGGTCTAAAATGGGCCTTATAAGAAAACGTGCCAAAATAAGTTTTTGTGAGTTGGAATTCAAGAACCAATAGAATTTCAATAAAATAAGTCAACCATAATGGTTGAATTGACATATTTGTCATTAAAAAAAACTACTTTTTTTGTTTGTATTTTCGACATATCTCATTGTGTTTTTACTCAAATTTCGATCAAGAGAGATCATTGGATGTGAAATTTGATTTCACATCCAACGAGTACCCACACTACATACTTTTGACGGACCCTGCTACCCCAAAAACAAGAAATACCTGAAAAAAATGTGATGATGACATCATCATCACATTTTTTTCAGGTATTTCTTGTTTTTGGGGTAGCGGGGTCCGTCAAAAGTATGGATTATGGGTACGCGTTGGATGCAGAATCAAATTCCACATCCAACAAGCTCTCCTAATCGAAATTTGAGTAAAAACACATGGAGATATGTCGAAAATACGAACACAGAAAGTAGTTTTTTTCTTTCTTCCTCCAAAATTAATCAATATTATTTTATTATTTTAACTATTATTTTATTATTTCAACTATTATTTTATTATTTTCCTTAGGGGGGCCATTTTAGACCCCAAAATTCCTCTAATGGAAGCTTCCGATACAATGGATGCTCCGGTTGACACTCGGGAACCGCCTACTGACCCTCCTTCTCAGGACGACCAGCACGAGATATCCCTCCATGCTTTAGCTGGAGTCACTGCCCCCCAAAAAATGCGGGTACGTGGTTACTTCAAGAAGCTTCCTCTTACAATACTCATTGATTCTGGCAGTAATCATAATTTCATTGACCGTCAGATCGCCAAACAAGCTGATTGTTTTATCCATCCTTGCTCCAACTTTGAAGTCATGGTTGCCAATGGGGGCACCTTACCTTGCAAAGGGAAGTGTCATAATGTGTGTATTTCTATGGGAGATTATAAACTCCACTCTAACATGTTTTCCTTGACCTTAGGCGGATGTGATGTGGTTTTGGGCGCTCAATGGTTGTGTACAATTGGCCCCATATTATAGGATTTTGCTGAACTTTGGATGTAGTTCTCCCCCGATGGACACAAACACACATTGAAAGGATTACAACCCAGGTCTCTCAGCATCATCATTTCACATCACATGGAAAAACTCCTTAAGAAGAGTTCCCATGGTGTCATCGCTCAGCTCCATTCCATTCAGATGCAACCATCAGTGGCCCCCACTACTCCTTTGGATCTCCAACAAATTCTGGATCGACATACAGGTGTTTTTGCTGAACCAATGGGACTTCCACCTTCATGACCAGAGGACCATCGTATTCAGATCCTTCCTGACAGCATTCCTCCCAACATCAGGCCCTATCGCTACCCATTTCACGAAAAAACAGAGATTGAACTCCTCGTTAGGGACTTACTGAAGCAAGGTATTATTCGCCCAAGCACAAGTTCCTTTTCCTCACCAGTTCTTCTTGTCCGCAAAAAAGATGGGTCATGGTGCCTCTGCATTGACTTCTGAGCACTTAATCACCTCACCATCAAGGATAAGTTTCCAATTCCTGTTGTTGATGAGCTTCTTGATGAGCTTCATGGTGCTCAATTTTTCTCCAAGTTGGATCTTCGCTCTGGGTATCATCAAATTCGGGTTCATGAGGATGATATCCCTTAAACAGCTTTCCGCACACATGATGGCCACTATGATTTTTTGGTCATGCCCTTTGGTCTCACTAATTCTCCTTCCACATTCCAGGCCTTGATGAATAAAATATTTCGACCCTATTTACGGAAATTCATTTTGGTATTTTTTGATGATATCCTCATCTATAGTAAAACATGGGTTGAACATCTCCAGCATCTGGCTCTTGTAATGCAACTTTTCTCTGATCATCATCTCCATGCCAAAAATCCTAAATGTGTTTTTGGCCAAAAGGAAGTTGAGTATCTCGGGCACATTATCTCAGCACAAGGGGTTCGTGTGGATTCTGCCAAAATCGCTGCCATGAACAATTGGCCGCCTCCTAAGACACTCAAGAGCCTTCATGGTTTTTTTGGGTTGACGGGCTACTACTGCAAGTTTGTCAAGGATTATGGGAAGATTGCAGCTCCATTAACTACTCTGTTGAAAAAGGATGCTTTTACATGGACACATGTTACTGAGTGTGCATTTGACAAGCTGAAACAAGCTATGTGTACTACACCTGTTCTAGCTATGCCTGATTTTTCCAAGCCCTTCACTATTGAGAGCGATGCTTGCGGCAATGGACTTGGTGCTGTTCTCCTTCAAGATGAACACCCCATTGCGTTCACCAGCAAATCCCTTTCCGGTAAGAATTTAGCTGCCTCTACATATGAGAAGGAAATGATGGCTATTTTGCATGCAGTACAAAAGTGGCGACCCTACCTCTTAGGGAATAATTTTTGCATCAAGACTGATCACCAAAGTCTGAAATATTTCCTAGAACATCGTGTATCCTTCCCAGCACAATAGAAATGGGTTAGCAAACTCATGGGTTATGACTATGAGATCACTTATAAGAAGGGTAAGGACAATATTGTGGCGGATGCCCTTTCTCGCACATTTGATGACCAAGGTTCTCTTTCCACTATTTCTATGCCTATTCTAAATTGGTTGCAATCGGTTCAACAGGGTTATGTCAATGACTCTTCATTATCTCACATCATCCAACGCTTGGACAACAACCCTTCTGTTGTCCCACATTACTCTTGGGATGGTGCTGCACTGACATACAAGGGTCATCTGGTGCTTCCCCAGAATATAGCTCTTCAACAAGCTATCTTCTATGAACTCCATGCTTCTCCGTCAGCTAGGCACTCTGGTTTTCTCAAAACGTATGAACGGGCATGGCGCAACTTCTTTTGGCAGGGCATGAAAAGGACAATTCAATAGATGGTGGATGAATGTGATACCTGCCAGCGCAATAAGGGTGAAACAACACCCCTTCTGAGATTGCTCAAGCCCTTGCCCATACCTACCCGGATCTGGATAGATATTTCTATGGATTTCATTAAAGGGCTCCCTAAATCTGGAGGGAAGACTGTGATTTTGGTTTTGGTTGATCGCCTCTCCAAATATAGTCATTTTTGTGCTCTCAGCCATCCCTATACCACCTCTTCCGTTGCTCAAATTTTCCTGGACCAGATCTTTCATCTTCATGGAATGCCTTCTTCCATTGTCTCGGATCGTGATGCGACTTTCACCAGTCATTTTTGGATAGAACTCTTTCACCACACTGGCACCAAACTGAAGATGAGTTCAGGTTATCACCCCTAAACGGATGGTTAGACTGAAATTTACAATAAATGCTTGGAAACTTATCTTCGTTGCTTCTCCTCTGAGCAACAACATCAGTGGGAAAAGTGGCTCCCTCTCGCTGAATGGTTGTACAATACCTCTTACCACACTGCCTCTAAAATGACTCCATATGAAGCAGTTTATGGTCAGGCATCGCCAGTTCTTCTTCCTTACACCCCCAGCAGTTCTCCAGTTTAGGTAGTTGACATGGTCCTTCGAAACCGAGATGAGGTTCTTCACATTTTGCGCGAAAACCTTCACATGGCAAGAAATTGCATGAAGCAACAAGCTGATCAGCACCGTTCTGAGCACACTTTTGAAGCCGATGATATGGTTTTTCTTCATCTCCAGCCTTACAAGCAATCCTCACTAAAAATCAAAGGGCATCATAAGCTCGCTCCAAAGTTCTATTGGCCATATAGGATTCTTCAGAAGATTGGGTCTGTTGCTTATAAATTGGAACTTCCGCCTTCTTCCCGCATTCATCCATTATTTCATGTCTCTTGTCTGAAGAAAGTTCTTGGCACCAACATCAAAGGCCAAACTATTTTACCAGAACTGGATAATGAAATATCCATCTTTTTGGAGCTGGAAGCTGTCCTCAATAAGCGCACTCATCAGCTTCGCTCTCGCTCTATCACAGAGGTCTTAATTCAATGGCACGGAATGCAGCCCGAGGATGCTACGTGGGAACCACTCCTTCAGATTCAGCGACAATTTCCACATCTAAAGCTTTGAGGACAAAGCTTTTTCTAAGGGGGAGGGGATGTTAGGAACCCATGTCAACCCTCCTCTTTACCGTGTTAGTATATTGTTGTTGGACGCATATGATTTGTAAGTCGTCCCATAGTAATTGTTGATCCATAGTTTGTGTTATTGTTGTCGGGTGCATATGCTTTGTAATCCGCCTATAGTATTTGTTGATCCATAGTTTATATTGGCCCATGGTTTTGACCCATAGTATTGGCGCCTATGGTTTTGGCCCATGGTTTTGACCCATATTATTGGCGCCTATTTTTAGTATATAAGTGTGTGTTGAGGCCAAGGAAGTCACCGTGAAGTTATTTTGTATTGATCTTGCTCAAAGGAGGTTGCCCCCTCGAAGTGGCCTGCGATTAATATAAAAGTGATTTTGAGTTCTGCTGCTATATCGTGTATTTTGATTACTTGTTTACTGCAGGGTCCTCACATCTGAGATAATGTGCCCAAGATACTCAACTTCCTTTTGGCCAAAAAACATTTAGACTTTTTGGCATGGAGATGATGATCAGAGAAAAGTTGCATTACAAGAGCCAGATGCTGGAGATGTTCAGCCCATGTTTTACTGTAGATGAGGATATCATCAAAAAATACCAGAATGAATTTCCGCAAATAGGGTTGGAATATTTTATTCATCAAGGCATGGAATGTGGAAGGAGCATTAGTGAGACCAAAGGGCATGACCAAAATATGGTATCAAAGCACTTTCTTGGGCTCGTTGGGTGAAATTTCTGCCCAAATTTTTTTTTCGCTTCTGTTGGAGGTTCAGATCTGGGAATAATCCCTATCCGCTTAACTATGGGAAGTACTTGGGCATAAGCCCTAAAAACAATTGTGAGGAGTACCACAGGAACCCTGAAGTAGCTGGCCCATTGAGAGGACCTGCCAGTGAAAAGGGCAACAACTCCTACTTGATTGACTAATTCCCACCCGTGAGGTAAACCAAGAGCTGTCGTTTGTGGCCAAGCGGTTATCAGTTTTACCTGAGCCGTGGAGTGAGGGGTACTGCCCCAATATGCAATCCGTCAGATAGCATTGGTGGCCGAGTGAATCCCTTGAACCGATAGGAAGCTGCACATACCTGGGGTCCATATCTATTTTCAGTTGCACAATCGCAGATTTCCTCTATCCAGAACTGTTGCCGGTCAGTTCCACGCTATTGTAGATCCATCTATTGCTGATCACTTCTGCGCCATTGTAGATTCCACTGTTTCTGATCACGTTCGCGTTGTTGCAGATCCCTTCCTGAAAGAAAAGAAAAAAAACTCCTGGTTATGGTTGTCACCTGCACAGGAGAAAAAACCATGGAGGAAGCACTTACAGCCATCCAAGCCAAACTCTAGGAACTGGATGAAAAATTTCTCGGTATCCATCTTGAGCATTCAGCTATGAACACCAGACGAGAGTCTGAGTCTTCATCAAATAATGGGTTCTCTTCTTCCAGCAATTTTCGCGGTCCGAAGCTATATTTTCCTCGCTTCAATGGTACTGATCCGACTGGATGGATCTATCGTGCAGAACAGTATTTCAGTCTTCATAATACTTTTGATGTCCACCAAGTTCCACTTGCCTCCTTTCATTTAGAACAGGAAGCTCTTCAATGGTATCGTTGGTACATCAAGGCTCATGAAGAGCCAAAATGGCCTGATTTTTGCCAGCTCCTTTTGAAACGATTTGGTCCTAGTGCTTTTGATGACTTCACAGGAGCTCTCACTAAAATTCACCAAATTGGCACTGTGAAAGAGTATCAAACTGAATTTGAGAAACTAGCTAATCACACTGAAGGATTACTGGATGACTTCTACCGGAGTTGTTTTATCAGTGGTATAAAGGATGCAATTCGCTCTGAGGTCAAAATGTTCAGTCCCAACACAATGATGGAAGCCCTGGGGTTGGGTAAGTTGGTAGAAGACAAGATGGCAGCCCAACAGTGCTCCAAATCCTCTTTTGTTTGCTTCCAAAATATGGGTTCTCAACAACCTCCCATTCCGCTAGCTCCTCGCTCACCTCCAATCAAGCATTTGTCTGAAACAGAGATACAGGCATGCAGAGAAAAAGGGCTTTGTTATAATTATGATGAGAAATTCAGTCGAGGACATCGATGTGTTCAACAAAAGCTCTATCTCTTGGATGTGGATTCTCCACCTGCCTCTGAAATTGGTGAAGAAGCTTCTGATACAATGGATGCTCCGGTTGACACTCAGGAGCCGCCTACTGACCCTCCATCTCAGGACGACCAGCCCGAGATATCCCTCCATCCTTTAGCTAGAGTCACTTCCCCCCAAACAATGTGGGTACATAGTTACTTCAAGAAGCTTCCTCTTACAATACTCATTGATTCTGGCAGCACTCATAATTTCATTGACCCTTGGATCGCCAAACAAGCTGATTGTTTTATCCATCCTTGCTCCAACTTTGAAGTCATGGTTGCCAATGGGGGCACCTTACCTTGTAAAGGGAAGTGTCGTAATGTGCGTATCTCTATGGGAGATTATAACCTCCACTCTGACATGTTTACCTTGACCTTAGGCGGATGTGATGTGGTTTTGGGCGCTCAATGGTTGTGCACACTTGGCCCCATATTCTGGGATTTTGCTAAACTTTTGATGCAGTTCTCCCCCGATGGACACAAACACACATTGAAAGGATTACAACCCGGGTCTCTCAGCATCATCAGTTCACATCGCATGGAAAAACTCCTTAAGAAGACTTCCCATGGTGTCATCACTCAGCTCCATTCCATTCAAATGAAACCATCAGCAGCCCCCACTACTCCTTTGGATCTCGAACAAATTCTGGATCGATATACAGGTGTTTTTGCTGAACCAGTGTGACTTCCACCTTCACGACTAGAGGACCATCGTATTCAGCTCCTTCTTGGCAGCATTCCTCCCAACATCAGGCCCTATCGCTACCCATTTCACCAAAAAACAGAGATTGAACTCCTCGTTAGGGACTTACTAAAGCAAGGTATTATTCTCCCAAGCACAAGTTCCTTTTCCTCACCAGTTCTTCTTGTCCGCAAAAAAGATGGGTCATGGCACCTCTGCATTGACTTCCAAGCACTTAATCACCTCACCATCAAGGATAAGTTTCCAATTCCTGTTGTTGATGAGCTTCTTGATGAGCTTCATGGTGCTCAATTTTTCTCCAAGTTGGATCTTCGCTCTGGGTATCATCAAATTCGGGTTCATGAGGATGATATCCCTAAAACAGTTTTCCGCACACATGATGGCCACTATGAGTTTTTGGTCATGCCCTTTGGTCTCACTAATTCTCCTTCCACATTCCAGGCCTTGATGAATAAAATATTCCAACCCTATTTGTGGAAATTCATTTCGGTATTTTTTGATGATATCCTCATCTACAGTTAACATGGGCTGAACATCTCCAGCATCTGGCTCTTGTAATGCAACTTTTCTCTGATCATCATCTCCATGCCAAAAAGTCTAAATGTGTTTTTGGCCAAAAGGAAGTTGAGTATCTAGAGCACATTATCTCAGCACAAGGGGTTCGTGTGGATCCTGCCAAAATCGTTGCCATGAACAATTGGCCGCCTCCTAAGACACTCAAGAGCCTTCGTGGTTTTTTGGGGTTGACGGGCTACTACCACAAGTTTGTCAAGGATTATGGGAAGATTGCAGCTCCATTAACTGCTCTGTTGAAAAAGGATGCTTTTACATGGACACATGTTACTGAGTGTGCATTTGACAAGCTGAAACAAGCTATGTGTACTACACCTGTTCTAGCTATGCCCGATTTTTCCGAGCCCTTCACTATTGAGAGTGATGCTTGCGGCAATGGACTTGGTGCTGTTCTACTTCAAGATGAACACCCCATTGCGTTCACCAACAAAGCCCTTTTCGGTAAGAATTTAGCTGCCTCTACATATGAGAAGGAAATGATGGCTATTTTGCATGCAGTACAAAAGTGGCGACCCTAACTCTTAGGGAATCATTTCTGCATCAAGACTGATCACCAGAGTCTAAAATATTTCCTAGAACAGCGTGTATCCTTCCCAGCACAACACAAACGAAGCTGGTGATGATGATGTTCATGATGTTGATGGTGATGATGATGATCATGTTGATGATGATGATAATGATGATGGTGATGATCATGATCATGATGATCATGGCGATGTTGATGATGATGATTGATGATTAGTGATCATGGTGATGATGATGGTGATGATGAAGATGAGGATGGTGATGATGGTGATGATGACGATGACGATGATGATGATGATGTTGATGAAGATGTTTATGGTGATGATGACGATGGAGGATGATGATGGTGATGATGATGGTGATGATGATGGTGATGATGATGTTCATGATGTTGATGTTCATGATGATGATGATGATGATGATGATGATGATGAGGATAATGATGATGAGGAGGAGGAGGATGAAGATGTTTATGATGAGGAGGAGGAGGAGGATGACGATGATGATGATGGTGATGATGATGGTGATGATGATGATGATGATGATGGCGATGATGATGATGAGGATGATGATGATGATGTTGATGATGATGATGATGATGACGATGATGGTGATGATGATGTTCATGATGTTGATGGTGATGATGATGATCATGTTGGTGATGATGATGATGATGATGATGATGAATGTGATGATGATGATGATGTTGATGATGATCAGGTCCTAGTTTTCCTTTTTTCCTGGTTTTGCTTTTAAATGACATTCCTTGACGGGTAGATTCAGAAGGTAGGGCAGCCAAGATCCAGTTAGTTCATGATAGAAAAGAAGTTATGCTATGAGGAATAGTCAGTATCTTTACCAAGATGATGCTAGTATATTGATTGCTTGGAGTGAACCATTAAACTAGATGAATTGGGGAGTAAAACTGCAGGTTGGGGAGTATAGATGTTGAGGGAACTCATTGGGGCAGTACGGTACAATATTATATGGCAGGAGTGAAAGAAACCTCCAATTAAATAGAATTAGTATATAGATTTGATATGCGTGGCTTACACCCAACTAGGAATGGGCTAGTAGATATAATAATTGGTTGGGCAGTCTACCCCATACCAATTGGATTTACCCAGTATACCATACTACTAGAAGAACAACCATTACAACAAGCCTACCATACACATAGGATTACTACCTGCCCCATAGTATTTACCTAGTTCCACATCCCACCTCTCTACCAGACATTACTACTTACTTGATTCATTTTTTGTTTAACCTAGTCCACACAATAAAACAAAAAATATATAAAAAAAACCATTTTTTTATATAATAAAATAAATAAAATAAAAAACAAAACAAATCTATATAACTTATATAAACAAATAATAAAAATAAAACAAACCAAACCAATAAACATAATTTATGAAATATCTATCTATCTATCTATCTATCTATCTATCTATCTATCTATCTATCTATATATATATATATATATATATATATATAAACGAAAAAAAAAACTATTTTCCAAATAAAATAAGAAAAATAAGAAAAATATATATGAAGAAACACATAAAATTTATTTTCATGGGCAGGTCGACCCAACTAGTTTACCAAAGAGTGACCCAACCTCTATGGCAACGGCATTCATGGCCCATGGCCGATTTTCTTAATCGCCATCCTTCAATTCTAACAATTTCGATTGCTGCTCAACTTGCTAGTTCTTGTCAAATAGCCTAACCGTTGGCTCCAAACATTGGAGGGTTTGGTGGGTTTTGGATATGGATATTGATCATACTGTTGAGGAGTTTGGGATCAATATTAACCACTATTGAGAGTTTACAATTTCTCTATTTAATTGCCATAGCTGCCATGGATAAAGCAACATTGGAAAGAACTTAGAGACTTTTGAAGAGGCGGGCCGGGAATTCTGCACCTCTAGCGTCAACACCACCTTCTTTGTTTACAAAATCCCTGGTAAGTTTATCGATTTACTGTGAATTGATAAATTTTTAGTGAATTTTGGATAAAAACCCTCTACATATGCTTGATCTTAATGTTTCAGTGAAAATATTACCCACTGTGGGCTTCCAGCTGATCCTCTGCCTCGAACACTGGAGTTGTTTCTTCATTTTCCATATCTCCATGTCTCTGTTGGAATGTGTCTTCCTCCATAGCCACATTTTCCATATCTACATTATTTTAGGCCATATTTTGTGAAACTTTTGAGGTAAGGATGTATGGAGTAATGCTAAAGCTAAAGAATCATCAAATAGGGCATGCAACAAGAAAAAACAAGAAAACACATTACACTCTAGTATGTACCCTTGTTTTTGGACAATTACTAGTCCTAGAATGTCAGTTATCAAGATTTTACCCCCACATGGCTTCAGCCTAGAATCTGACCACTAAAGGAAACTTGTTTGGACCAAACATTGGTGAGTTGACAAGCAGCTCAGATGATTGAGTAGAGGTTAATATGTGGAGTGTGTCAAAGGTCCTAGTTTTATAGTGGCCTAGTTTTACTCAGATGATTGAAATTTTATGCTTATCTGATAATGTCTATAAAATCTACTGACCCCCCAGGCATAAGAGAATGAAAATATGCACTACGCAAATTCCTAAATTTAGTGATGCTAATGATGTGTCTAGAGGAATTTTGGAGAAGTTTCCAAAGTGCCTGAATGCTACTCCTCCTAGAGTTCTCAGTGGTTCATTATCAGGTGTTACTGCTGAGATAGATAATGCTGATACACAATTGTGGAGAAAGCACATGAAAGGCTACAAAAGAATGAACAAATATATTGGGGAGAGTAGATATCGCAATGTTATGGACATGAATGTAGGTCTTGGTGGCTTTGTAGCATCACTTACATCCGACAAAGTTTGGGTTATGAATGTTGTCCCAACCATTGCAAAAAAGAATACACTTGGTGTGATATATGAAAGAGGCCTTATTGGAATTTATCATGATTGGTATGGTTACCCTTCATTTCTCTTTTAATTTTTGCAAGGCTTTAATTTCTGTAAGGATTATTTGCCTTGTGCATTTTTAGTAGTTTTATCAGTTTTGCTTTCTATACTTATGGTCTTGCTGTTATGCCATTGTAAGATGTTTCCAGTTAATAACAAAGTATGCGTTTTGTTCACATTTTGCATTATTTTATTTAATGTTATGTTCATGTTACTATTATCAGTTCTGTAGGTGTGATATTGCAAAACATTTTAGTCATTCTCTATTTAGATCTAAAATCGTTTTTATGCATAATGGTTTCTTTTGCACTTACATTCCATTGGCAGAAAAGCAGATGTCCACGATTCTCATTGTTGTTTTTCATAGGCTGAAAATTGATAGAGACAGGTCATTTGATCAGATGTACTTGTATTTTCTCATATTTTTAGGTAAAAAAAAGAGTTATGGGAGCCAATTTTCATATGCACATTGCTACATATTTGAACCTCGGCTTTTATATTATTTCTATCCTTGTGTGAAATTCTTCATCACCATATGGAAAGCTATGCAATATTTTGTGTCATAATATGTTTTAATTGTTTTCTGTTCTACTGACAATTATTTTATTGTAGCTCCTATATTTTATTAAGATCATAATCTAGTTTCCTCTTGCTTCAGTCTGTAGATTCTTGGAGTTACATAGTGTGGATGGTCTGAATGTATCTATTTATTCTTTACCTTGACTGAATATTTAATCAGATAATGACATCATTATTTGGAAATTGTGTATGAACAATTGAGATATGGCTCCAATGGGTAGGGTTTCAACAGAAAATATTACTTTTATGTTAAACTAATGGAAGTTTGTAAATTCAATTCCCACACAACCTACATGCCGCATAGGAATAATCGTCAAGATACCAAGATTTTACTCAAATCTTTTGTCTTTTCTTGTAACATGGTCATGATTGACAGCATAACATAGCTTTTCAAAAATCATTGGTTGTTCATCGTTTTACTGCCCAAAATGTCTTGATAATGCATTTGTGTTTATGAAGATGCACCCTTCCTTTATTTAAAGTTGAAATTGGTCAATATGTTTGCATGTAGCATTCTTTCATTTTTTTATACCTTTGAGATGGAATTATCAATGTTGGTAAACCCATGGAATTAACTTTAGAAGCATGATAATTTATTTGCTGCATTGAATATTTAGGATTGTGTAATAGACATCCTTATCTTTGCTTCATGATGGGAGGACATATTCCCCTTCAATTGCTTTTTTTGGGCTTCTGGTTTGATTTATGTTCTCCTATGTGTTTGGATCGTGAATTTGATGTTCAGTAGGCTTATCTTAGCTTCATGATGAGAGGATGTATTCCCTTTCATTTGCTCATGTTTTGGCTTCCAGCTTGAGTTCTATTCTCTTATGTGTTTGGGCATCATTAATTTATGGTTCAATTCTGCTGTGATTTTTATTTCTATCATTTGTGTGTTTACATTATGATATAATAGGATCTTTTGACTTCATAGATTTTGGAATAATTTCTTCATTTTCTTGTCCTCTAACAGATACAAAATGAGGTCGAAAAAAAATTTAGCAGATAGCAAGACAAGGAGTTCTGTTTCTATCTTTATTGTTGTGGGATTATATTTTTTTTTCTATATATTGGGTGCTTGGCAGAAGAGTGGTTTTGGAAAGGGTGATAGCATTGCATTGGAAGTCAATAAGATGACAGACTGTGGAACTTTGTCCACTCTAAATTTTGAGACTCACCACAATGAAGGAGATAACGTTGAACTTTCTGAATCCAAAGCAAAAGTATTTGAACCTTGCAGTGCCAAATACATTGATTACACCCCTTTCCATGACCAAAAGTGAGCTATGACATTTCCTAGAGATAATATGATATACAGAGAGAGGCATTGCCCACCAGAGGATGAGAAGCTGCATTGCCTCATTCCTGCTCCAAAAGGATACAAAAATCGATTTCCATGGCCAAAGAGCCGTGACTATGTGCCATATGCTAATCTTCTCTACAAGAGTCTCACAGTAGAGAAGGTTGTTCAGAATTGGGTTCAATTTGAAGGTGATGTGTTCAAGTTTCCTAGAGGAGGAACGATGTTTCCTCAAGGTGTGGATAAGTATATTGATGAACTTGCTAAAGTGATACCTATTTCTGATGGTACTGTCAGGACTGCATTGGACACTGGCTGTGGGGTATGTTTGAAGCATATACCTTGCGAGTCTTGATTCTGCAACACTCTTGTCCATATTGTTACTCTTTTTGTGGCAACTAGTATGTTTAATTTGTGACTATCTGATATATGCTTACAAGTGTTCTTCAATTTTGAAGAGATTCTTGTATTTTGTTTTTGCAATGATTTATGGAGTTTGACGATATGCCTTTATCTGAAATCCTTATGGAATGCTTAGGTGGCAAGCTAAGGTGCATATCTTTTGAAGAGAAATGTTTTGACCATGTCATTTGCACCAAGGGATTCACATGAATCCCAAGTGCAGTTTGCTTTGGAGCGAGGTGTGCCTGCTGTGATTGGTGTAATGGGGACACATCATCTTCCTTACCCTTCCAGGGCTTTTGACATGTCTCAATGTTCAGGGTGTTTGATACCTTGGACTGCAAATGGTACTGGGGACTTTTGTAGCATTAATGCTTTTTTTAAAGTTAAAATTCTGAGCTATAGAAGAGCCTTGAATTTATTGATTTGATTCTCAAATTGATTTGTGTAGCTTCATTTGTTTGTAGATGGTATGTATTTGATAGAAGTGGATAGAGTCCTGACACTAGGTGGACATTGGATTCTCTCTGGTCCTCCCATCAATTGGAAGCAATATTACCAATCTTGGCAGAGATCAAAAGAGGAGCTCCAGCAGGAACAAGAGAAAATTGAAGAAATAGCAGAACTTTTGTGCTGGGAAAAGAAGTATGAAAAAGGTGATCTTTCCATTTGGAAAAAGAGAATTAATACTCATTCTTGTCCTAGAAGCCTGAATACTATTGACCCACCTCCTTCCTGTGAATCAGGAAATCTAGATGATTCTTGGTAAGTTCCTGAACTTCATAGCTCAAAGTTGAAGACAGTTTATGTAGCGTAATTTTACAACATAACATAATCAGATCGATAGTGTGCTAAAATCTATTTTCAAAAATTCATTGCTAGTGAACAAAGTGATTATATTTATGAGCAATGTTTGTAGCCCAGACATTTTTTGTGCTTAAGCAGGACCATAAGCTCAGTGCTATAGGTATTCTTAGGTTTAAATCTAGGATCCAATACATTCTTGGGGTTTGATAGTTAAAACATATTTTTGTCCTTCCTAGAATGTGCTTTTAGATTCCAGGTATTGGCTACATTTGTTATTCTATTAAATGAGCATTTAACACCTGTCCTTGTAAGTATTCTTCTATTGGATTTTTTTCCTTTAGAAGACTAATATCATGCCAAATTCTAAATTGGATATCAATCTTGCAATGGATATGTTACAAAGTGCATTGTGGTTGTAGGATTCCTTTGAACTAAAATGTTAGTGTGGCTGACTATGAAAAATTTAAACTTGCACTGCTATTAAGCTGAAGTACATGGTCTATTTGTTTGTCATAATTTTCTAACATGTAGAAATCTGGAGAACTGCTTTGTAACAATTGATAGAATGGTCGTTGACCTATTATAATTTGTGATTTTAATTGTACATGCTACAAGATTCAAGGGATTAGACACTTTATATCCTGAATACAAGTCAGACATACATTTTGAATTCATCATTTTTATGTGAGTTTTGAATTTTCCTATCTTCTTTTACATTTTAATGGCCATGCATGAATTGATCTTATGTTGCAAATAGGTTTAAGTTTAACTGTCTAAATCTTAAAAAATTTCAAGCATGTTTGCATAATTGGATTCATATTTCATTACAGTACAAGAAGAGTCTGTTTTTCTCTCGATCTGCTTTGACAGTGGCCTAGTTTTACTCAGATGGCCTAGTTTTACTCAGATGATTGAAATTTTATGCTTATCTGATAATGTCTATAAAATATGCTGACCCCCCAGGCATAAGAGAATGCAAAGGTCCACTATGCAAATACCTAAAGTTGTGATGCTAATGATGTGTCTGGAGGGATTTCGGAGAAGTTCCCAAAGTGCGTGAATGTTGTTCCTCCTAGAGTTCTCAGTGGTTCATTATCAAGTGTTACTACTGAGAAATATAATGCGTATACACAGTTGTGGATAAAGCACATGAAAGCATACAAAAGAATGAACAAATATATTTGGGAGAGTAGATATCGCAATGTTATGGACATGAATGCAGGTCTTGGTGGCTTTGCAGCAGCACTTACATCCAACAAAGTTTGGGCTATGAATGTTGTCCCAACCATTGCAAAAATGAATAAACTTGGTGTGATATATGAAAGAGGCCTTATTGGAATTTATCATGACTGGTATGGTTACCCTTCATTTCTCTTTTAATTTTTGCAAGGCTTTAATTTCTGTAAGGATTATTTGCCTTGTGCATTTTTAGTAGTTTTATCAGTTTTGCTTTCTAAACCTAGTCCCATAACATTTGAAACATTATCATCCATTTATTTCATTTACCTTTTTGTTAGTACATTTGGACACCTAGCAATTTTGGTTACATTTTTTATTAAGATTTTTCAAATTTCATTGGAATAGGACTCAAAATTCATGATTTGAAAGGCTTGGGAAAAATAGTCAATTCTTTGCATGAGTTTGTCATTTTTAGAGGTTATTATATAAAAAGTTTAAATATTTGGTGTATGGGATGAGTTAGTGCATGTGTAGATTAATCAACCAAGTTAGCTGGGATGGTATGTTGTCGAATGTGGATTTTGGGGAAGGGTGAAGAGGCTGAAATGAATCAAACAGGAATAGACATAAATTATAATAGTTGACTAAGAGGATGCAGGCTACACTTGTTCATACGTACAGCCAAGTATTCTAACCTTCAGGGAGATTTTCTATTCTAGATCAAAATATTAGGTTCATTGTTCATGCTCATTGGTGAAGATGAGAAAATGAGGACTTCATAAACATAGTAAAATGTTGACCAAAATTAGCTCTTTTTACATATAAAATAATGGCTGTTAAAAATCTGGATGTCTGTTGTGATGATAGGCCTTGTTAAGTTTATAGACATTTCTACTCATTGTGTACTGAAAAGAGTTTTAAAAACGGTTGGTTCATCCTATTTAACCTTAAGTTTTAACTTGATAACAGCTAATAAGCGAGGCAAATGTAGGAAAATTAACTAATTTCTAATCAACCAAAAGTACCTCAGCAAAATGCCAGAACTACTATTCTAGAAACCAGGAAAATAAATGCAGTAGAGAAAGTTGAAAAAATCTTCTGAAACACAACTTTAACAATAAAAGGACTCTTCAATAGTACACAAGACAATAAATAACTTTCCTGAGAAGGTATGGACGTTGCGATTTTCAAAGAGTTAATCCTTTCAAGACTCCTTCAACTAAACATTCCTCTTCTGAGGAATTTGGACCTATTTATAATTTATTAATTTACTCTCCCTCTTAGCCATTTGTTCATTGCATGTGGAATCAATGGCTTTCCATGCATACATTTTCTTTAACATTTTTCCACCTAGAAATATTCTCATTGCCACTTGTAGGTTGATTTTAGAATCTCACTAACCAATAAGATTCTTATTGTTGTTTGTAGATTATTTCCTTTTTGTAACTTACTCAATATGTGTCCTAGCTATAAATGCCCCACGAATTGTGACAGCATCAAATTTTGAAAACTAACATAAAACTAGGACATTGCCACTTGTGGTTTGATTTTAGAATCTGACTACACAATAAGATTCTTATTATTACTTGTAGATCATTTCTTTTTGTAATCTAGCCACTTAACTTGTGGCTAGTGTCCTATCGACATTCACTAGCCACTTAAGTGGTTGTGCTAGTAATTCTATTTATAATTAGATTAGATATACAAAATAAGGTTACAAACATGTTGAGAGGTCACCAGAGGTTTGATTGACTAATATGTTTTTCAGAACAAGTCTTATTCATAAAGCATTCTTTTCTGATCTTTATTAGAACAAGGCTAATGCATTCAAACAAACAAATATACCAAGCAATTTTTAGGGCTATGTGTTTATCAATATCAGTGTTTGGAAGGACATATACAAAGTTCCATGGGCAAGCTCGGCGCTTCCTGAATAAAAACAATAAATCTCAAAACATATCATTTTCTTGAGAGGATCTACCCATATTACAAATCCGTGCTTCCACATTCAGAAAATCCCTAGTTATTAGATACTTAGTAATCTTCTCCTTCTCTTCATCCCTTGCCTCACACAAATCATGACTTCCTTTCACTTTTTTTTTCTCATCCAACATAAAATCCAACACTGAACAAACTACCTCAGTTACTGGATTCTTGCAGTCAACCTGTGTCACATGCATCTCTACATCATTTACATCAATCACCAACTCCAACATCCTGTGAATATTTACAAATGCAATATCTTCATGTGTAGTTACTCCAGCATACTCACTTCTTTCATCTAGTAGGTTATCTAAACCTCCTCTCAATTCTCTCAAGCCACAATTTATTAATGACCTTTGTCATTTTATGTCTTAAAAGTATGTAACAGGAGCATTGTTATTCAAAGCACTGCTATTGAAACCAGTCATCACAAAAATATTACTTGATTCTAGTCATATGGATTTTCATTTAGAAATATTTCTTAGAAAAGTAATCTGGATGACTTAAAATATTTGGAAGAGCCTTTATTTTGATTTTTCAGCATAACCTTTCTTTCTGGTTTCAAGTTTAAATTTTACGTACGTACCACGATTAGATAATTTTAATCAAATATTTTTCCTTGGTCACATTTTAGCAGACATTGATCTCACATGTGTTTGCAGGTTACCCTTACAATATGGATTTTGATTATGGTGCACTAGCACAGTTCCAACTTTTTTCTATTAATAATCTTGGTGACCCTTTTATTGAGAGAAACTATGGGGTACACTCTAGGCAGTTTGAGGTTGGAGTCTTGGATTAGTTTTCCCGTCTTTGGGAACTCGAGAAGCATGAGTATTGGGGATACATCACAAATTGTGGTACAGAAGGAAATCTACATGGTGTTTTAGTCAGGTTTGTACCTACCTTAAAGCAACCTTTGTAAAATTTCTTAGAATTTTTAATCTTTGCTCTATTTTCCTGACTTATGTGCTATTATCTTTATACAGAAGGGAGGTTTTTCTAGATGGCATTTTGTATGCATCACGGGAAAATAATTACTCAATTTTCAAAGCAACACGGATGTACAGAATGAAATTGGAAAAGGTGGATACACTAATTTCAGGCGAGATTGATTGTTTGGATTTCAAACAGAGACTGCTTAAAAACAAGGATAAGCCTGCTATTGTTAATTTTAATATTGGTAAGTTTCACTGTTTACTTTTCAATGCGAACAGAGTGAATGCAAACCATTATAACCATGGAAGTAAGGTTTCATAAAGCAGGTCAGTTCCAGGTCAAACTCCATATGTTGTGTGTGCATCTTTGGGAAGTTCTTTCAGAATTGGCTGAATTTGGAGTATATTTAGTTTTACTTGTCCAATTATTTTTTCTTAAAATTAGTAAATGTTTGAAATCTCATTTGTTGCTCCATTAACTATAGGAACCACGGTTAAGGTAGCTGTAGATGATTTGGATATGGTAATTCGAATTCTTAAAGAAACGGGATTTACACAAGACCGTTTTTATATCCATTGTGATGGGGCTTTATTTGTCCTAATGATGACCTTTGTGAAGTGGGTAAGACACTAAATCATGGATCATTCTTCCTGAAACTTTTATTTTCCTAGGATACATGTTGTATTTATCCTTTGTGAATGATGAGTGCAATGTCATTAACTATACAGAGTATGCAAAAATGAAATATTTTTCTCATTATTCTTACTGATTTTGTATCACAGGCACCAAAGGTGAGCTTTAAGAATCCAATAGGAAGTGTGAGTGTGTCTGGGCATAAGTTTGTTGGTTTTCCCATGCCATGTGGTGTGCAAATAACAAGGATTGAGCACATAAATGCCCTTTCAAGGGATGTGGAATATTTAGCTTCTAGGGATGCAACAATTATGGGAAGTGGCACAATGGGCATGCTCCCATATTTCTTTGGTACACCTTCAACCAAAAAGGTTATCGAGGGTTCCAAAAATAGCTTCACAAATGCCTTAGAAATGCAGATTACTTGAAATACCAATTTCAGTCTGATAGGATTAGTGCAATGCTAAACGAACTGAGCAACACTGTTGTATTTGAGAGACCGCAGGATGAAACTTTTGTCTGCAAATGGTAGCTTGCTTGCCAGGGAAACATTGCCCATGTTATTGTGATGCCAAATGTAACAATAGAGAAGATAGATGGATTTGTGCATGTGTTGGTTGAGAATCGACCAAGATGGTTTCCAGATGGAAAGGTTGTCACCCCATGCATTGCAAATGAAATTGGCGATGAGAGTTGTGCTTGCCTTCAACATAATCATACCTAAATTATGCAAGGTTGCCAAGTTTAGTGGTAGGCACGTAATCGGTGATGAGAATGGTGCTCACCTTCAACATAAACATGCCAAAATTATGCACAGTGGCCAGTTTCAGTGGCAGGTATGTATGCCATTTTTTCTCTCAACTTTTGTTGTCGCCAGGTTCAGAGGTAGGCATGTGTGCCATTTTTTTGTCTCAACTCTACTACCACTGATGCATTGAATGTTGGATTGTACTGAGTCCAATTTGTAAGAGCAATATCTTCGTGTCACCAGTCCGATCAATGTTTTGAATGTACTGGAAGAGAAAGGTTCTGGTCTATGTCATTACAGTATTATTGGTTAAAGTGTAATATCCATGGCAATACTATAAATAATTGGTAATGTTTTTCTATCTATTTTAAATTTCGATAAGCAATATTGGTACATCTTCAAGTGGTTATCAAGGCACAATAAAATTTAATGACCTATTTTAGCAGTTGTATTTATGAATAAACTAGTATTCCCTTTTCAGATAGACTCCTTACTTAGGTGGTGATGTGGTTAAAATAGCCAGTTTGTCACTCTTCTAATGTTCAATATGTCGCTTATTTTGAAAACACTTTTGTTTTTTGTCTTTTTGGTCAATTGGTTTTCTAGCAGTTTTTAACTTGTTTAATTGATGAATAGGATGACTGGAAAAAAGAGAAGCGAGATTTTTTACACAATCTAACTCATCTGCCAGTGACCCCTAAACAAAATGGTAGTAGCACATCTTCTGGTATAATTCATAGTGCTCGAAGTTCCTCAGTTACAGCAAGGTCATCTGTTAGAGGGCCCACAAAGTATGGAGTTGGTGACTTCCACTGAAAATCCACTCTTAGAAAGGAAGGATTTAGCATATGCAAACGTGGTGAGGAACCTTAATTCTGCAAGGGAACATGGACGGTGGACTACCCTTCAAGGTGACTCAACTGTTAGTTATCTTTGGATGTGGGAATACTTAATTTTCATAGATGTTGAATGCTTTAATGCTGAATTCTACTCGGATATTTCAAAAGGGTTAAATCCTTCATGTATGGGATTTCTGACAGGTCAAACTGCTGCAACATTCCTCTTTGTTTACTGTCACTTATTTCCCTGAAGTTTATTAATTTGAAGCTTCGTGAGCTGAATATTTGAGGGATTTCTATCAATGAATTTTATTTCTGTAAACTTTTTCTATGTTTCATCCTCAAGGTTCTTAAAATGTTCAAAATTTAAATTGACTAATGTGTATTTAAATCAGGTTTAGGCTTGCTTTTATTGTTGCATGTATATTTTAATATATTGAATGCTATAGAGAGGGAGAGGTAACTATACGGATTATCATGTCTCTATTTTCTGTCCTTGATGTTGCGATTATCTTTATTGGTATTCTTATGAACTCTAAGCATGTCTTAGTAATGAAGTCTTATTTAAAAATGTAAAATATATTGGCATGGAAATTGGTCTTGTACTTTGGGATTTGCTTTCTAAAGTTTGTTCCTTACCTTAAGTTTGTGTCAGGTTGCAACAACTTTCAAAGGTGCTTATGAGTCATTAGCCAGTGAGACGTCTTGCCCAAAGTCTCTTAGCATTCAAAAGATATGGCACTTTCTTCAGGTCATCTCTTTGATATCCCTAAGAACTTATTTTATGCTTTGAAGTTCAATTGGATATATTTTCAATTGTTGTTTGTGTGAATGAAATATCATAATGGAATGAATAACTTGCTACAATTTTTTCAGTATTTACCTGGGTTGTTGCACTGTGATGATTGGCATTTTAGATGTGCTGTGAATCTGAGATAAAATTTGTGTTCTCCAACTAAACGTTTTTATGCAGACATTGTTGGGGGGAGATAAAGAAGCAACGAGAAATGTGTCGAGAAAAATGTCCATGATCAATAGAGCAAGATGCCATTTAGAAGATGGTCATGAGAAATATATACTAGACACTATTCAGAATCATGTTGCCCAGGTCACATATTTTTTCCATAAGATAGAAAGCACCTTTTGTATCATTATCGTGTAGTTATTTTTGAAGAATGGAATATCTGTGGACATATATAATACTTCATATGTTTTGTGCATGTGATCTATGCAATTGGACTTTTTACAGCCTATTTGAAATTAAAACCTTTTAACCATTAAACAATCTAATCTACTGCCTTAATTAATGAAGAATTTTCTCTATTGGTGTTGGAGCTTTGAATTGTTGTTGCATCAGTGAGGATTAGGTTCTTTTGATTGGTCGAGGCCTGTAACTTAATATATTTTTGGTAGTCAAGCTACATTTTCCTCCTTGCTATTTGTTACCAAAGTAATAGAGGATTAGGTACTTTGCTATTGGTTGAGGCCTGTAACTTGATATTTTATAGGAAGTCCGTCTACATCTTCATCTCTGCTATTTGTTACAAAAGTGATCCAAACACACAGCAAAATGATGAGAAAAGGAGAAAATAGCATCCTTAAGACTGTGTATTTATAGTCGCCAAGTTGTCATGAACTTGGAGACTGAAGATAAATATGGATCTTCACCTCATTATGGACTAGCCTAGTATGGACATGGATATGGGAATTGCATTAATCTGAGAGATTTGTGCCAGGCATGAACTCCAAATAGTCAATTCTCCTGACAACTTTGAATATGAATTCCCTTAGCGATGTTTTCAAATGGATATATTGTGAGAATCTAAACTAGATTAAACTGTTTTCTAGAGTAGTTCCTTAGATAGACTTTCATTAAGACATTCCATAGATGGAACCTGTATTTGTTATGATTATACTCATCTCATTTTCAAAAGCATAGACTTTAATTTGTGCAGACTTGGAAATGTACTGGTTAAAGCATGGATACCCTACCGAAATATTGTTAACTACCCTCCTTTACATGAAGCTTCCAAGGAAGCCACAAAGCACCTATATGGTATGTTCAAGAAAACTGTAAAAGTCAATATGTACAAATAGCTAACAAGGAATGATTTTGAACTTCAGTTGTTTCTGTCCATTGAAGTTCAGTTGTGTCTGTCCATGATTTTAGGGCCTCCTATTTTGTGTTGTACTCATTTATGTGATTTCATGGGAATCGAACTAATATTGATGTGATGTAGTGTTGTTTCCTACAAGTTTGACCGCAATGCGAATTAACTTATAAACATAAAAACCAAGCTTCTCTACTAAATATAGCCTCTGGTGTTCATTGTCAGGAAAATTGCACAGTTAGATTTTGGGTCTATATGTTTTGTGCATGTGCTCTATGCAATTGGACTTTTTACAGCCTATTTGAAATTAAAACCTTTTAACCATTAAACAATCTAATATGCTTCCCTACTTATTGAAGAATTTTCTCTATCGGTGTTGGAGCTTTGAATTGTTGTTGCATCAGTGAGGATTAGGTATTTTTGATTAGTCGAGGCCTATAACTTAATAAATTTTTGGTAGTCAAGCTACATTTTCCTCCTTGCTATTTGTTACCAAATTAATAGAGGATTAGGTACTTTGCTATTGGTTGAGGCCTGTAACTTGATATTTTATAGGTAGTCCATCTACATCTTCATCTCTGCTATTTGTTACAAAAGTGATCCAACACACAACAAAATGATGAGAAAAGGAGAAAATAGAATCCTCAAGACTATGTATTTATAGTCGCCAAGTTGTAATGAACTTGGAGACTGAAGATAAATATGGATCTTCACCTCATTATGGACTATCCTAGTATGGACATGGATATGGGAATCGCATTAATCTGAGAGATTTGTGCCAGGCATGAACTCCAAACAGTCAATTCTCCTGACAAATTTGAATATGAATTCCCTTAGCGATTTTTTCAAATGAATATATTGTGAGAATCTAAACTAAATTAAACTATTTTCTAGAGTAATTCCTTAGATAGACTTTCGTTAAGACATTTTATAGGTGGAGCCTGTATCTGTTATGATTATGCTCATCTCATTTTCAAAAGCATAGACTTTAATTTGTGTAGACTTGGAAATGTACTGGTTAAAGCATGGATTCCCTACTATAATACTGTTAACTACCTTCCTTTACATGAAGCTTCCAAGGAAGCCACAAAACACCTAGATGGTCTGTTCAAGAAAAATGTAAAAGTGAATATGTACAAATAGCTAACAAGGAAAAAAAAATCAACGGAATACAAGGGCAATATGATGGATGTATTGTTCTTATGGCTAAAAAATATTGCTGATTACAAACATGATATCGGACCATTTATTTCATTAGCAAATTTGGTCATTTGATATAGGAAAGTTGAATCCTATCATTTGATAAGTTGTCTGATCTTCATGTAACTATTTGAGTGATGTGATTTTTGAAATTCTGACAGTGGGTGACACTTGGTGATTGCTTAAATTTTTATTAGCTTTAGTTACAGGGAAAATTGTACATAGCTCTTAGGAATTAGTTTATCATAAATACTAGTTATTGGTAAGTTGTAATAGTAATAATTATGTAGTTTGTAGATTGATATCTATCATAAATTTGTTTGAATATCATCATTGTAAAACAATAACAACTTCTTAACGGATGCTAGCTCTATGGTAGAACACCTGCCTAATTATAGGCAAGAGGTTGGTGGTTCAATTCCTCTGTGCCCTATCATAAATTTGTGACTACAAAAATGAATAAATTCACATATATATGACTATTAGTAGCTAATTTCCTGTATCTTAGTCATATTTAGCTTAGTCATTAATATGTTAACATATAGTAGTTTATTTGGTCGTATATTTGGTCATTAATGGTTGCAATCGGTGACTAAATCAGTGACTAAATCAATGACTAACTTAATGACTAAATCTGTGACTAAATCCGTGACTAAATCAATGACTAAATCATTAACTATCAATGACTAAAACAATGACTAAATCATTGATTATCAATGACTAAAGCATTGTCTATCAATGACTAAATCATTGTCTATCAATGACTAAATCAATGACTACTAAGTCAAGCTATTAATGACTAGTGAAATAAGACTAGCTATAAAATAGTGGAAATTTTCTACTATTAGTCACCGACTCAAAAATAGTCGTTTATAGCCTGATTTTAGTCATTTTTTTAGTCATTAATTTCTCATTTTCTACTAGTGTAGACAATGTCTCTTTGTTCTTTATTCATGGTAGGCTACCTTACAACAGTCCTCAACATTTTTTTAAAAATATTCTGAGACATACACATTTTGGAGAGATATCGATACCAAAGAAACCATGTTCAAGAAAAGTGTGTGCTGATAAGAAATGGTCTTACATCATGTATACAACAAGGTTATTTTGGGAAACATTGTTCCTTAGTATTGAAAACTCCTAAATACAAATTGATGCAAGTTTGTGACAACAGTAAACTCCTATGTAGATATGCAAATCGACATTTAAAACAATGGTTTTTATAGGTATATTTTGAGAGTTTACGCCAACAGTTTTTGGGCACCACTTTACGGTGTGAAATTCATCCTAATTCCTAGGGGATGTCTTCCTAATGGTAAACCAATAACTATGAAACCTGAGCCATGGTTTAAACTAAGTAAAATTTGATTATTATGACTGTGTGGATGAGTTGAGATATCTGCATTTTAAGACAACAATATGGAGTTTCTTTTTCAGTTCTTTTAATGCAGGCCTGAGATAAGCCAATGATATGTGGGTTCCCTTGAGGAAAATCGAAAAGTTACGAACATTTGGAACATCCTCCTACAATAATGCTTATACAAGCACACAATACTCATGTATAATCCCTATTATAGTGGTCGAAATGGAATTTATCCTACACAAATTTGAGGACATCCCTATGAATATAATGGAATATCATACCAGAAATAAAGTGACATGTATAGACCTGTAAACAAAAAATTCAATCCATTGTGAAACCAAAAAAACACTAACTATCATCTTGCAAAAAGATATTGGTGCCTTAGTTATTGGAGCAACTCCACATTGGTTATGACAACAATATGTATGGATTTCCTGTAGAATTATATATGACATGATACATAACCATATCTCCAATAAACCTCATATTTTGTAGCATTGGCCACATCTTATTTGAGAAATACTTTTTATATTTATAAGGAAATATTTACAACCACACCCATCGGTGGGTTTTGAACCTAGGTCAAATCTGATTGTACGTAGAAATGACGACAATATTAAGCTTAGTCATACACTAGAAGGTAGAAATGCTATTCAACTCCCTAAGTGGTGTACACACTTGTTAATACACTAGGGGATCAAGTGGCAGGATTGAAGCACTCAAATCCCTCCATGGCTTCAAACATACAAATAATAATAATAATAATAATAATAATAATAATAATAATAATAAGGACTACTCACTACATGCTAAATCAAGATCAAAATTTTCTATTGAATTGCCATATATATTAAATCCAACTTACTTCCCCTTTTGCACTTAAATTATGCCAAGAAACTTTGATAAGACAGATAAAGATGTATTTCAACAATAATTTGTTTTTCCACAAGTTACTCAAACCCGTCACTAAAGCTGAAAGAAATATATTTTATGGAGTGCATCCCATTTGACCATGTTTGTCAAAAAAAATAGTTGGTTGTGAAAAGGTACCTCATCCAACCAGGACACATCTAGAAAATAAACCATTAGGAGATTCTAAGAAGATTAAATTAATGATACATGTAACTCTCGTCATCGTAGGGAGAGTAATATAAAGCTCATCTCTTCTGACACAGTTGAACATCAATGTTGTAAGTGACACAAATATGCCATCATTCATCCATTCATTGTAATCTACTTAGCTAATGACCCTAATAATTTTCAAACCCCCTCCCCCCAAAAAATTTGAAACCTAGAATATAACATAAAATGAATAAGGACTCTTGATGGTAAATTAAATTTCACCAATGATGTATGGGTGGACAATGACATTTAATTCTAAATTCAATAAAGTGGGCTTGAAATACCTTGTAGGTAATAGAGGAAGGAGATTCTGATGGAGCTGTAGACTACAACATTAACCTAGATCCACCATGCGACACTAAAGATGGCTCATGCTATCCTTAACCTGATTCTTGCCTAAACCTCTGAAAACTCCATCATGATTGTTTGTGCATTCGAATCTAATTAAATTAGATTCCTTGTCACTTTGCCTCTTTTTCTTTAAATATGTATCACTTATGGTTTCCATTCAATCAAACAAGAAAGAATTCATAGCCTAAGCATCCATCAATACAAAAGTGCAATTTTCTTTTTCTTTAAGGTAGGGTAATTTGGTAATGTAAAATTTATTTTTGATAATGAAATTTTAGAAGTTTTAAAAATGTGACACTACATATGGATTGTAGGCCTCTGTTTTTATTGGAGGATTTCTTTTTTTGTTAAATTTCAATAATGATACTTGTAATTCGAATTATTGTAAAAATAATGCCATGATATTATGGTCACAGTGCCCCATGGACCTTCTTACATTAAAACTCTTTCGAATTTGGTTTGATTGCTTTCCACTAAATAACTTCACCAATTATTTTCAAGGTGAATCATGAGGGGGGTTGTTTATACAAATGTGGAATAAATTCAATAATCAATGTCAATCTATAAGGGGTAATGGTAGATATTGTTTAATCTTAAGGCCTTTGAGTTTGTTTGTGAATTTGTGGGTCTATGGGTAACGGAGATAACTATTGGGGTTAGATTATGGAAAACTATAATCTTGATGGTAATGCTGAGTTTTATTTCTTTGGTAAAGGATATTTTCTAGTGATTTTTTCTCCTTGGGAATAAATGAATGTTATTTTTGAAGGAGGGTCCTAGTTCCTTCATAAAGTGAACCATAAATATTTTCTCTAATATTAGAGATATGGGCTTGAATGATCCCATGCCTAACAAGATTTCCCTAAAGCAAGGCCCCTTTTCATGAGCAATATGTAAATCCAGCTGTTAGGTTTTTTGTGAATAAGATCATTTTGAGATAAAATGTTTTGTTATGTTGAAAGATCCCCTTGACTTTGAGGTAATTCCAAATAAAACCTTCAATTTTGGAGGTTAACTATTCCCCCTCCTCTAGTAGTATTTTTCATAAGTAAAAGGTGGATTCAATGTTTCCCCTAAAACTCCAAAAAAATGTGTCATTACCATATAATGCTTCATATGGAGTCATTTTGGTAGCACCATGTTCAGTGATATTATGCCACCATTCAACCAGAGGTAACTACTAGGAAATTTTCCATTATCAGAGTGACATAATTAAAAATGGCGAATATAAACGACTAATTTATATTCGTATAGTTAGCCATATTTTTATTTCTTGACTAAATTAGTCTTTTGTGTTAGTCATTTTTAAATTGTGTCACTTATTATCTAGTTTTATTTCTTAACCTATGATTAAATTAGTCATTTTTAGTTTAGTTACTCAAAGTTTCTCAAATTTGGTAGTAAATCACTCGAAAACTTTGTGGTGACTAACGTTTTTAGTCACATAGTCACTAATTTCTCATTTTTTACTAGAGATTGAAAGACAACTTGATCATCTAGAGTAGTTTTCCCATCTAAAGAAATATTATGAATTTGTCAATGAAATTCCAAATCTTGAAGGGGGAATCCCGATCTTGATTCAAAGATCAATCTTTGGAA
Organism: Pseudotsuga menziesii; assembly: GCA_001517045.1. Classification (NCBI taxonomy): domain Eukaryota; kingdom Viridiplantae; phylum Streptophyta; class Pinopsida; order Pinales; family Pinaceae; genus Pseudotsuga; species Pseudotsuga menziesii. Next base: position 81,685 of record LPNX010100017.1, on the reverse strand, counting down.
TTTCATTTTGAATCACCAACAAACCCTCATGAAGAAGAAGTTCCCACCAATTCACCTAAATTAGATGATGTTATTGAGAGGATTGAAAGATTGAACCTTGAAAAGAATGAAGCACCTCCAGCTGATCAACCTGAACCATCAAAGAAGATTTTGAAATGGGCCATAAAGACACTTGAAAGTGTCCTTCCAGATGGAGTTGGACAGAAATGAATGAGCAACTCAACAAGACAAGATGGTGGAGGAGAAGAAGATAAATCAGGTGATGACATGGATGTGTCATTTGGTTATGAATTTAATTTATCTTCTAACTTTGAACCAAATCCCTTATAGAAGTTGCTACATGCGATTAATGGAAAGAAGCTATGCAAATGAATATGATGCAATCATGAAGGATGGAACTCAGAAGCTGGTCCACCCTCCAGTTGGAACCAAACCAATTGGTTGCAAGTGGGTATACAAGAACAAATACAAATCAAATGGTTCACTTGACAAACACAAAGCAATGCTTGTGGAGAAAGACTATGAAGAAACATTGTTATACCCAAATCCTGTCACCACCATGTGATAATACCTTTGACTTACATGTTTTCCCTTAATCCCAGCATTTAGAGTGGAAGCCCCATGTTGTTTGTCAATCCTACATGAAAATACTCAGCACCGCGCTTTTTCTGTGAACCATGAGCGGTACCTTCCTCACACTGCCTGTATCCTATTTTCCATAAGTGGTGCCACCGCCTGTGGCTTTTTGTCTATAAGCATTTCTTATCTAAACCGCTCTATCATAAGAGGAGAAAAGTGGTACCCTGGGTAAAATGGTAAAAAGAGAAGTTTCTCGAGGTTTCTAGATCACGAGCCTCGTGTCCCCCCTTATCCCTATCATTATGGGTCAGTTGAGCTCAAGATCCCCCATCATAGGATCTTAGAGGCCACCTCATCCACAAATCTCTCAACCATTCCTATCCATTGAATCTTATAAATACAAGCTCATGTCTATGGTTGAGGGGGAGAACTATAGAGGTATTGTTATGTTGTTGGATTGACCACTTGGCCCAAGCGATTTGAGAACATAGAGAGCAAAGTTGGAGCTTATGGGGATGAAGTGTTTGTCTCAAGGATATGCATGTTGACACTAAGGCTTAATTGGTTGTAAACTTATTCATACATCTTAATGCAAAGTTGATTTCCATCCCACAATACTGTTGTTTTTTTTTCACATGTACATGTTGTTAAATTCCTTAGTCACTAACATGGTTAAGTAGATGATGTTCTAGTAGCTTTGATGTGTTTGCATGTTTGATCTAGTTGCAGGTACACAGGTTCACTATCGAAGCCACATTCTAGTTGTCTACAACATCCAAGGAGGGTCTTCATCCTTTGTCGTTCACTCATTTGTTCTGGATCTGAACCATTCAAACTAGAGGAACAACTTCTATCCGCAGAAGGTGAAATATTCCTAGTTACAAATCTAATGACTCCACTAGGGATTAGATACATGTATCAGTTGATCTGATCTTCCTCAGTTCTTCAACTCCTGTCCGAATCCAGGCTCCATCTCCAACTCTCTTCAGTTAGATATGCTATCTGACTCAGTGTATTTTGGTTTGAAACTTCCATATCTGTCTAGATCTAAATTATTTCGACCTTTTATGCCCTTTTTTACTCTCAATCTATCAGTTTTTACCTTGATCTAATATTTTTCTAACTTGATCTGTCATTCTCCTTTATGTTTTGGATCTATATAGGGAACCGCTCTTAAGCTGTTGGTGAGAAGCGGTGCCACTGCCTGAACCTTGTTAGTAGCATGCGGTGACATCCCCTAAGTCCTGTTGGCGAGAAGTGGTGCTGGTCTAGAACCGCTCTGTCAAGACCCTTGCAACGTGGTGCCAGGTAAGCCTTATTCTAAGACCACTTTTTCTCATTTTTGCAAAAACTTTTGAGTTGATTTGCTTTCATCCTTGCACTGTCAGGCTTCTGTGTTAGAATCTGATGCTTGTGGTTTGAAATTTTATGGTTAAAGATTGGTTTGATTCAAGAATTCAAAAGTTAGATTAGGCTTATTGATTGTTCATTCACTTCTATGCTTTTTGGTTATGATTATGAAAGGACTTCTTGTTTTTTGAAAATCTTAGGGTGTTAGTAAGATCTCTTTTCATTTCTATTATATAGACTAAAAGAAAAACATTTGATTAGCATCTTGGTTTCATTTTTTGTTTTCATAGAGAACTTCTTTTTGCTTCTTTAAAAAAGAAATTTTTTTACTGAGATTATGTTTTTATCAACATTGAGCATTAGATATTGGATCTCTGATTGGCCTCACAAGCTTTCAGGCTCTTTATGTTCTTTTTTCTCTTATGCATTTAGTACTATCTCATCAAAAAAAAAAATATGGTAGTTTTAAGTTAGATTTATCTATGTCTTAAGAAAAATTGAAAAATAGAGTGCATATGCATGTAGTGTGCTTCTTGTTTTTCTTTTAGGAAAAGAGACTCTTCCCCCTTTTATTGCTTTCAGAAAAGAGAAATGAGTATGGAAAGTGTTGCTTGTCTTTTATTTTGTGTTCAAGATTGTTGTTTGGAAATATTTTTGGTTTTGAAGCAAAAGAAAATACTCTCTTTTCCTCCCGTAGGTAGGCATACCAAATGGTAAAGTGAAATATTTGCATACGCATATTGCATGGTTTTACTTTTTCTATCAAAAATCTATGCATTCACCTAACCGTCCACTTTAAAATTAACGGTAGTTGTAGGTTAAAATCTACATATAAATTTGAGTGATAGGTTAGAGACGTGCTCAGACGTCATTAACCGTAGGAGCTGTCGTTACTTGTCCACATTACATCCTGGGACTTGCATGGTTCTTCCAAGTACTGTCGGTATATCAAACAACCTTTCATGTACCCTTGAGGTATATAGAAAGGTACTTCATGTACTTGATTGTATATCGGAAGGCCCCTTGTGTATGGTTATGCATTAGACAACACTACTGCTAATTTGAGCTCCCATGTACCTTGAGTATATCGAGAGACCCCACTAGGATACCTTATCCATATGAGAAAATCCCTTTGGTCGTCTTGATTGGAGCCATACACCAAAAATAGAATTCGGGGAGATTACTATGCATGTGCCCTAGAGGTATGTCACGAGTGGCACCTTCTTGACAATCTTGGTGAGAGACCTGACTATCTGAACCCTCCTATCATTTTAAGTTTGCTTGTTTGACCTATAGCTTGAGTAGGGAAATTTGTGGTGTGTTTTCTAGTTTTTGTGACCCTAGGTTAGATAGGGACTGTACAAACTGGCTGAGCTAAGACAGTCCAGAAGAGTACAGGGGTTGCCACCTGATTTTATTCCTATTTCAGGAGAAAATCCAATGGAAGCTATCAACCAAGGAGCTGCTACCACCTCCCAAGTGGGAGATAATGTGGGTGCAGAAAGTGGACGTCCATATCCTTCACACTCACCTCCCTTGGTCCAACAACATTCTCAAGGAAATACCTCATTCCATTCTCCCATAGAAGGTCATGTTGATGATACTAACCATCCGGATTATGGTCCCGATGCTCCATTTTGGGATACCTCTATAGGACAGGCCATTGCCTCATTTGGAACCCGTTTCAACTTTTCTGAAGAAATTTCTCCATGAAGAAGAATGTAGACAATACCAAGCAGCCATTCTCCGTGCACAAGAGATTGAGAAGAAAATAGATGATATATTGGGCACACCACCACCATGTTTCACAGTTGTACCTGTGGTATATCATTCACTTTATAATTCTATGAGACCCATTGAACCGATTATAGATCGCATAGTGACTCCACACAACCCAAGTCAAAATTTCAACCCCACCACCTACTATATTATGTTTGTTCCCAATCCTCCCAGGTCTTCTACACCTGGGGCTCAACCTTCAATTCCTGTTTTTTCATCCCCTTCTAGTGCCGGGGGGAAACCCTCGGCACAACCTACATTATTTGGCAGCAAAATTGTACCTAGTCAAGGATAGACCTCTAATATAGAACAATCTACAATTTATGTCCCTCCCACCCACACTAATATAGTTAATCCCCCATCCAGTTCAAGTTATCCCTTGGGGGCACAACCTGTAACCACTCAATCCTCTAGAAGTTATTGTTATACTACACCTATAGGAAATATTGATTATCCACCCAACCCTATAGGAATTTCGTACACAGGAATTCCATACCTTAGTAGTACTTTTACGCAGCCTAACTAGTCTTACATGCTAGCTATGGGGGGGATACCTATTCATATTGCGGGAGGTGCCGGAGGAATGCCTTATGGAGGCCCTCCTCCTAGGGGGCCTAGTGGCTTCCCTCCTTATGGTCCTAATGGTCCTGGTGGTCCTGGGGGGCCCGGTGGCTCTCCTTCTAATGGCCTTGGAGGGTCTAGTGGCCCTCCAGGCTAGTGGTTCCGGTGGCTCTAGGGGTTTACCTCCTAGAGGTCCTGGAGGGTCTGGTGGCCCACCTCCTCATGGTCCTGGAGGACCTGGTGGGCCTAACGGTCATGATCCTGGAAATCAACCCCCCATGGGCAGATTTCTCGGCAGTTCTTCCTCGCAAGAACCTGTCTATCAGTCTACTTACAGTCCTACTGGTACATATATGCCATATCAATATTACTAGTATGTGCAACCTAACCTTCAATTACCTTTCCTAGAAAATTTTAACTTTCCTGACTTGTCCAAGTTAATTAATGACCCCATTCGACACAATCCCTCGTGGCCTCCCATTCTGATAAAGTTACCATTAGACATTCCAAAGTTCGATGGGAAGTAGGGAGATGATTCAAAAAACCATGTCATGAAATTCCATCTGTCGTGTTCTTCAAACTCATTCATGGATGATTCAGTTTGGTTACGATTCTTTCAGCAAAATTTGACCGGTATAGCCACGAAGTGGTGCGTTGAACTTCCACAACATTCATTTGTGGATTTTGGCTCCTTGGAAATCGTGTTTCTTACACACTTTCAACTCCATATCCATTATGAAACAGGTACTGATCTCTTAAGTTCTCTGCGATAGAGCACCTCCACCCAGAAATCCGATCATATCCATGAGTGGAGAAGGCGGAGAAGGCTTATTAAGGCCCTTATTTCGGTTCAATTATTAGCTGATTGGTTTACCAAATATTTGTTTCCTCCAATTCCTCAAGATGTGGCTATGGGAAGTCCATTACTGAATAGCAATCCATTAGTCAATCCCAGTATCTAGACTTGTTCTATTCCCAGTATGGAACTCTTTATGACTTGATTCCTCAAGCTCCTCGCCCAAGCACCAATCCCGCAAAGCCACCAGTAGAAGTACTTGTTGATGGGATTTTTGGTTCAATCCAGTCCCTATCAGCAACGAAACCTATGAAGCAACCCCAAACTGCCACCCGTACCCCTTCGACTCCTAAGGTTTCCACCGAGGTAAATTCTATTCAAAGTACTCAAACCTCGGGCAATAATAAAAAGAAGCGTAAAAATAAGAATAAAAATCCGAAAACCAACAAGAGAATCCAAGGCCAACCAACAATGATAACGATAAAGGGAAGAGAAAAGAAAAATATCCATGTCTATTATGCAGAGGTGACCATTTCACAAAAGAGTGTCCTAGTCGGGATGAAATCTCCCAATTTTTGAAATCAAATCTCGCACCCGCAGTTCTCACGAATCCTTTTCCCTCTCAACAAGTACTGATAGAACACATATCTAATGAGGGTAACTCTAGTTCGTCAGAAGAAATTCGTATGATTTCCTCAGATACCATTAGTCTACAAACTCGTAGTCAGAATTATGACAAACCCGCAGATAAGAAAGAAGACCATTCTTCTTCAGGTAAATCTCCCTCTACTGGTTCTCCAAAATCCTCATCTACTGTCCCCTTAACCATCGAGAATCCTACTCTCGACATGATTTTGCGTCCACCCAAGAGTACACTTAGGAAGGTTTTTTTAACCCTAATGCTCGAGCTACTCAATTTTATAATGTAGTTGAAGATCTCGCTCAAGAACCTTGTGCAATGTCTGCCTTAAAAGTACTCCAAAGTTGTCCTATACAACGCAAAAATATGTTAACGGCGTTAGAAGCTTTAGACCCAGATAATACTAATTTGATTCATTTCAATATTGAGAACTATAAGTATAGGGTACCTCATAAACTTGCTTTTTAAATCATTACGAAAGTAGTTGGAAAGAAGGTTTTTAGAATGGTACTAGATGAAGGAGCTTTGACCTCGGTTTTGTCTCTATCTTGTTTTGAAGCTCTCGGCTCTCCCGAGCTTGTAACATGACCTACGACTTTGAAATCCTTTGATGGACGAGGTTTCCAGCCCCATGGTCTCATATCATCCCTCGTAGTCGAGCTTGAGGGAAAAGCTGTTTCTATTCAAGTAGAAGTGGTAGATGCCCCGTTATATTACAACCTCCTTCTAGGAAGAAATTGGTTTTATGCCATGACTGCTGTTGCTTCGATAGTATTCCAAACAGTCTAATTTCCACATCTAGGGAGAATTGTTACCATTGACCAGCTTGATTTCTGTACATCGTATGTTACTACCTCTACAGCTAATAACATCCCCATGTCAAGCCAATCCCCTCCTCCTTACCAGTCGATTGGGGTAGGCATGTTGAAGGATTCATCCCTTATGGGGATTTTTCCATCCACTCCTCCTAACACGGACACCGTGACAGTCCATATGATTGTGTCATTTGACCATGATCCTAAGGGAAAACAAGTTGTTGAGTCCACATCATTGAGTCCACACGAGGCAATGTATGACACCATTCAAACCCTTTTTGATGATCACACGGATGACCTTCATCTAGTGGCTTCGAATCCTTACCACTTACCTTACTGGTTAGAACCATCTCTTCCTGTTCTAGATTATCTCTCTGAGACTTTTCCTTCCAACGAATCCATTATGGATATCATGAGTACAGATGAGTCCATTTGGGAGGATCATCACCATAGATCCATGTTCCTCCCCAACACCAGTTTGGTTAACCATGATTATGCATCCTTGTTTCCTGCTAATATTTTCAACGTACCCAAAAGTCCCATATTGTTGCAAGACATAGATTTTGAAGGAAACCTTTACAACATTACTCAAATGAATCTGATTAACATATCAACCAAGTCTGGTACCATCGAGCATGTTCATGTTGGGCATAACCGCTCAGCAGATGAATCTGAAGCATATAAGGCACATTTAAAAGAATTCTGGGATATTTTTGCCTGCTCCTATGAAGAAATGTCAGGGACTGACCCATCCATTGTGGTCCATGAGATTAAAACCTATCCCACGGCTAAACCTATCAGGCGAAAACTAAGGCAAGTCCATCCACGGAAGGCCACAGCTATTAAAGATGAAATAGAGAAACTTCTCAAAGACGGGTTTATTTATCCCATACCCTTGATGGAATGGGTATCAAATGTTGTCCCTATCAATAAAAAGTAGGGCAGCATTAGATTCTGTATCGACTTTAGGGATTTGAATAAAGCTTGTCCCAAGGACAACTTTCAGCCTACTCTACACATCGATCAGATTATCAACAATTATGCCGGAAGTGTCATCTTTTCATTCATGGATGGATTCTCTAGCTATAATTAGATTGATATATTACCCACCGATCAGCATGAGACAACATTCATTTTCCCATGGGGAACCTTTGCATATAAGAGGTTTTTTTTGGCTTAAAAAATGCTAGAACCACATTCCAACGTGCAATGTCCTATGCATTTCATAATATTAAACATATTGTCGAACCGTACCTTGATGACCTCCCTACTCATTCACAGCAATAGGAGGACCACCCTGGTCATCTTAGAGACATTTTCCTAAGATGTCGTCATTATAATATACGGCTCAATCCGCATAAATGTGTTTTCTACGTTGAGATGGGACATCTGTTAGGCTTTGTGGTCTCTAAGGATGGAACCTGGACAGACCCCTTGAAAATTGCTGCCATTTTATCTCTACCAGCCCCAACTAATCTCCTTGAACTCCAAAGTTTTCAAGGGAAGTAAAACTTTCTCTGTCGTTTCATGTGCAATTTTGCAGAGAAAAAGAGTGGTTATATGCGTCTCCTTAAAAATGACACCCCATTCTTTTGGGATGACCAAGCCCAGCGCGCCTTTGATAATCTCAAACATGCTCTAACTCAATCACCTATGATACACCCCCTAGACTATTCAAAGGAATTTCTCTTGTATATTGCTGCCTCCGCTACTACCATTGCTATGGTTTTGGTGCAAAAAAATCCCAACGATCAGGAGCACATGATTTACTATGCGAGTAAGAATCTTATGGATTCTAAAACCTGGTATTCATGCATGGAGAATTTAGCATTGGCCATGGTCATTGCTGTACAAAAATTTAGTCACTACATTTTGCTACGCACAACCACTATATTGGCAAACCAGAACCCTATGTATTACATCCTGACACATCAGGTGCTCATGGGAAAGTAATCCCGATGGATAGTCATACTACAGGAGTTTGATCTGGGATTTGCCAAAGCCACATCAAAGAAATCCTTGTTCTTTATTGAGCTCATGTGTGATCTTCCCTGTGCTTCGACGGAATCAGAGCCCAGTGATTCATTTCCGGATGAATTCCTGTTCTTGATCAGCACTACCGATCCATGGTATGGAGATTTGCTTATTTATCTATAAACACAACGATTTCAACCACATCTATCCCGTGACGATCACCGTCGTATCCGTCACCACGTGAAATACTACCTCATCCTAAATGATACCTTGTATAGATGTGGGATTGATTCTATTCTCTAACGATGCCTCACTCATGAGGAGGCTGAACATGTGTTGAATGATTGCCACTCTGGAGCATGTGGTGGTCATTTGTCTGGGATGGCTATAGCGCAGAAAATCCTTCATGCTGGCTATTTCAAGTCTTTCGTCTTCAAATATTGTCATGAGCCTATTAAGAAATGCCCACCTTGTCAACATTTTTATCCCAAAAAGTGCACCCATCCTGCTCTGCTACACCCCGTCGTTGTCGTTGGCCCATTTTCCAAATGGGGGATTTATTTTATGCATTGCAATCCTACCACAACTGGGGGGAATGGTTACATCATCGTATCCATTGAATATTTTACAAAATGGGCTAAATCCATGCCTACATATGCGGAAGATGGTAAGACCGCCACTCTCTTTCTGTTCAATCATATCATATCTAGATTTGGAGTACCGCAGTACATTGTTACTGATCACGGATCACGGTTCTGTAATCAAATGATGGAGGAACTGAGTGCCAAGATAGGTTTTTTNATATTATCCACAAGCTAATGGTCAGGTAGAGGCCATTAACAAAGTTTTGAAAACTATGCTTCGTCGGATGGTTGGAGATCATAAATCCAATTGGCACCACATTATTTTCTCCACTCTTTGGGCTTATAGGACTTTAGTGAAAACAGCTATTGGTTTCATGCCTTTCCAGCTTGTCTATGGACTCAAAGTTGTCTTACTAAATCAATGTCAGATTCCATCTTTACAACTTGCTATCGAACTTCTCCAAGACACTTCTGTAGAGGAAGAAATATTTTTGTACTTGAATAACCTTAACGAAACTCAGAGAGATGCTAACTTTCCTAATGAGGCACATAAGAGACATGTCAAGGTGCAGTATGATAAATCCATCCAACCGCGTGCCTTTAATGAGGGGGACCTAGTTTTGACTTACAACCAGAGATATGACAAACTAGGGAAAGGAAAGTTCAAGTCCATGTGGTACGGTCCTTTCGGCATTTCTAAACTCTTAGAGAAAGGGGCCTGCGAGCTTGTTGACTATGATGGAATCCCTTTAGGGCAACCTCGCAATGGGTTGTACCTGAATAGGTACTATGCCTAGTTCTTTCTTGGATAGTATCTTGTATATATGTATATTGCTTGACTTTCAGTTTGCTTTTAGTATTTTCAATATGGTTTTGAGTTTAGTGTCTGCAATCTGTTTATACCATGTTTTGTTCATGCAAAGCAGATGGATTTCTATGGCTTCGCTGATGGTGCTTGCTGCCACAATTTCAATCTCACCTCAGTTGCTTGGTTCCTCTATTCCCTAGCTGAATATTTGGTCAGTTCAGGAGCGATTTGTACTGGTCCTGCTACCAACAATATTGTCGAGTATTGAGCAGTGATAGGTATTTTGACTGAAGCTGCCTCCTAGGATGTTCACAATTTGGTAGTCTTGATGGAATTGCAACTCGTGGTTTGTCATCTAAACCATGTTTATACCATTATAAATCCTGTGCTTCTTTGCCTCTTCCGGAGGGTACATTTTTTAGAAAGGTCATTTAAAACCATCACTTATAGGCATATCCCTAGAGAACATAATGTAGTTGCTGACTCGTTAGCTAATTACATCCTAGATTAGAATATTTCCCATTCATGACATTGAAATCAAACATGGTTCATTGTAAATAAATAACTAGAGACACATAAAACTTATATAAAATACATTCACCATTTGAGACATATAAACACGAGTTAAAATTCTGTATATATATATATATATATATATATATATATATATGAACATGTTTACAAAAAAATAGGTCACGGGACCTCATCTGAACCACGTAAGGATTTAAGGAAAAAATTGCCATACAAAATTCTGAAGCTATCAGCTTTCAGTAGATATCTCATGCATACAATGTCTAGTGATGCTCGTGGTAACACATCACTGCCCAAGCTACTCTATGTAGTAGTCTACTAAACCGACCCGGTACTCCTGCTATAGGTCTTTGATACATCAGAGGGAGGTCATCAATGGAAGCGTGAGGGATGTCTAAGGTCAACCTCTCCAGGTTTTCCTTTAACTCCACAATCATACCATCAGCCTGCAGTACAAAGCGAGCTTCAACTCATCTATCCAATGGGGAAGCTCCCGCAAGTCGTGCTGATCCAACACCTGCATGAAAATATTCAGGTCTTGTTACTTGACATAAAAAAATATAAAACATTAAAAAACATGAAAACACTATGTCCATTTTAGGGTTTCTTGCTTCTTACTGAGGTCACCCCGCTGTCCACGAGGTGGGAGCAGTAGGTCAGGGTCTCCGCTGAAGTCCGTACTTGCATAAGCATAATCCTCCACCATGAGGATCTGATCTCTGAGCCATCGAAAGAACGGGTCACCGAACTTCACCTTCCCCCTGCCCGCTCCAGTACGGGCCATAATCTGTACCCACCTCTGCATGTAGGGGTCCCATGCTCTCAGCTCTGTAAATACCACCTAGTGTCTCATTTGTGGTACCCACTCAAAGAAGAAGTAGGCTAGAATGGAACCAAAACTGAACTGCTTCAGTTCCCCCTACCGACACTTAGTCAGCTAATCCTTGAATATAGGAAGTAGGGCTTCCACCCAGTTGAATACTATAGGTGCCATGGCCTCTATGACATAGAGCATGTGTGCCCTAGAATCCTGGTGCACTCCCTGGCTTCCCGCCACTCTCTGCATCGTAAACAAGACAGTCCGTAGAGGTCCATCCATCACTTCCTTTATGGGGATTTTATTCCCCAATGTCCTCGTCCCTGGGATACAGTGACGGTCTATCAACTCTTCTGTGGTAATATCCCCTCCTAGGGAACCTATCAATGAGATGGGGGCACCCTGTCTCAAGAGTCTAGTCAATATAGTAGATATCTTCTACCTCTACTATTAGAATATGGGCCCCAACCTCAAAGTGTTGCTGCTCCGGATTCCACATTTGGAGTATGTGCTCTAGCAACCACTCATGTGATACCATACTAGGAGTCCGAAAGAATTTTAGGAGTCCATAGTCTTGTAACGTGGCTATGCAACCCGCATTCCTTTCGGCAAAAGCATCATCATTATCATGTTGTCTTTCCTTCCATATCACCATTTTTTATTAGCAAAAGCCTGCCAAAAACAATCATAACACCTATTAGAATCATTCTTAATCATTTAAATCCAAAGAAATGATCTAGTTTTGCTTGTGTTAACAATTTTTCATCTTCATGACTAGCACAGCTTGTGCGCCATTGAAGACAGGTAGTGGCATCGCCTATGTGTTTTGTTTTCAGCACGGTTCTAGTGAGATACTGCGTATCCTGCAAGGGAAAAGCGCGGTGCCTGTTCCCATGGTTTTAGGGCTTGTGATACAAGACCAAAACACCATCCAAAATCAAAATTGAGTACATATTCATATCTCAGAAAAAATTATGTTGGAGAATTGTTGAACATATTTTGCATGACAGAATGCAACCCTCCCTCAAATCCAATGGAACAAAAGTTGAAGATCTCATAAGGTGAAGGAAAAGAATTTGAGGATGCAACCAAGTACCAACAACTTGTAGAAATCCTTATCTACCTTACTACTACTAGACTAAATATTTCTTATGTTGTTGGCATTCTTTATAGATTCATGCACAAACCTCGTGAAGGACATTGATCTGCATAAAAAAGACTTCTAAGATACTTGAAGGGGACTCAAGGCTTTTGACTCAAATAAACTAAGATGGAAGACTTCAAACTCATTGGGTACGCTCATTCAAACTTCTATGGCGACAAAGAGACAAGAATATCCACTTCTGGATACACAGTGAGTCTTGGATCAACAACTATTTCTTGGAGCTCACACAAATAGTTAATTCAATTAGATTCTACAACATAAGCATAATATGTAGCAGTTTCAAAATCAATAAAGGAGATTGTGTGGCTTAGGAAGATTCTTGAATATTTCCAAGAGAAGCAAGAAAATTCCACTCCCTTAATGATCGGAAACACTTCTGCAATCAAGTAGGCGTAAAACCCCAGATTCCATGATCGAACCAAGCACATCAACACAAAGCACCATTTTATTTGACATCATGTAGAGGCCAAGACAGCTAATTTATGACATTGTTCCACAAATGAACAAATTGGCGACATCCTCACTAAAGCACTTGGACAAGAAAAGTTTGAAAGAATTAGAACCATGATCAAACTCACAAAAATGCTTCATATTAAGAGAGGAAATGTTGGAAACCTAATCTTCATAATCATGGTTCTGCATAATATGTAAATATTATAAATAAATTATGAATATGAATAGTCACATAGAGAAATAAAGATGTTAGTTAGAAGATAAAGAGAAACCACCATATGGAATGTATAAATAAATGATTTTGCATAGAATAAAATGAATTCAAAAGTTATCTATACTACAGAGAGGCTACAATGATACTCACAATTCTTATATAGCTTACATAAATCCCCAATGCACTTGCTATTTTCTTGCTATGGCATAATATTAAATATTTTGTTAATCATCCACTAATTAACCACTGCAAAATTACAGCAAGATAAGTCATGTAATAGAATACATCAAGCATTGTACTTGCTATTTTAATTGTCAAAGCATCCAAGTCGGAAGGGACAATTATAAGAAATTGGTTTTATAAAATCTTTTTTTTTTCATTTTGATAATAAAAAACACTCCTAGATTTATTTCACAATGAAATGGTCCTTCATCAATATAAAATCAAATTAAAGCATCCAAGCCGAAAGTGACGATTGTAAGAATTTTGGTTTTATAATTTTTTTTTTTTAAATTTTGATAATGATGATGATGATGATGATGGTTAACGTCCCCTGAGACCAAACTTGGTCTATCGGACCTAAATAAGAGAATTAATTAGTTTGCTTTAAAGTTATATTTCTATGCTCAAAGAGCTTGGAAAGAAGCGTCCTGAGCTTACTATAATTTTGACAGGCTAAAAGGCTAGGAAAGTCAGTATTGCAACAAAAATTATGAAACTGGGATCTAATGTGGGTGTACACAGGGCACTCTAAGAGGAAGTGATTTTCATCTTGAATGTTCTTACTCTCACAAAGGTGGCAAATCCTTTCTACCCATGGCGTTTTAGGGACTGTCCAACGACCAGTTTCACTATGGAGCTCATGCGAGTTCGTTCTTATCTTAGCTATGTTAATTTTTTTCTTAGTATTGATCAACACAGAGAGATACTTTTGATCTTCTAGAGTAGGGTTGATGACCTCCTTATAGTATCTTAATTTTGTTTTAGCCTCGAGATCTTTCTCACACCACAATTTTTCTTTAAACTTAGAAGAAATAATATTTTTAATGTTATTAATATTTTGCAAAGCAACATTTTCATCGATCTCCCAGTGATTTAACCAAGACCTGGTATCCTTATACCACCCATGCTTGAGCCTTAAGTGTTTTTGGCTCGAGTTTAAAGCTATCTTAGGGAGTCTATGGTCTCCCGTGTTATTGATTTTGTTCTTGTATAACAGGAGTCTAGTCATAGCTAGGCTCTCGATGGGGGAAAGACCCACTTCTATAAGGAGAATAGGATAGGGTGTATTGTTTTTTATTTTGAGGTTATAAGTTATAAAACACTTCTGTATTTGCTCGATCTTTCTCCAAGACACTCTAGAGATGCTGGAACCCAAAACCTCACACCCATACAAGATGACAGGAGTGACTAGAGTTTCAAAAAGGATCTTCTTTTTATCCCACATCATGAGGTTTGCAGCTTTACAGTTATTTTCAAGACCAAAGTAAGCTTTCCACCCTCTGTTAATCCTTTTCTTAATGCTATAGTTCCAGTTGAGCTTGTGATGAATATCAATTCCTAGGTACTTGTAAGAAGACACTTTCTCCAAGTTGCTATTGTCATACATAAAATTAGCGTATGTATCATTCTTGGATTTGATAATCATAACTTTTGTTTTGTCAGTGTTAACAGACATACCCATGTTAGAGCAGAAATCTTTGAGGAGTTGAAGCTGCTTATCAAGATCAGAAGAACACCTTGCCATAAGGATAATATCGTCCGCATAAAGAAGAAGGATGATGACTATTCCAGCTAAGATCGTACCAGTGCAACCTGCTTCTTCTAAACAACCCTCTAACTTATCAATGTAAATGCCAAAAAGGGTAGGGGAGAGGGGGCAACCTTGCTTAAATCCGATATTACACTTAATATCTTTCGACCACCCCTCATTGCTTTTAAACTTGGCAATTACATTCTCATAGAGCCTTATCGTGGCAACTCTCAGCTCGAAAGGAACCTTAAGCTCTTCTAACCTATTCCAGAGGTTATTTCTAGGTACCGTATCGAAATCCTTTCTAAATTCCACAAAGCAGCAAAAGAGATTGGACTTATCATTGCGACACTCCTCCATAATGATCCTAAGCGTAATAAGGTGGTCCGTTGTTGAGTGATGCCTTCTAAAACCCACTTGGCCTTTAGCCCGCTTACCTTCACTTTCAAGCCAAATGCTGATTTTATTTTCCAAAATAATACCATAATAACTTGGCTAAGAGGGGGCTTATCATAATAGTTCGATAATTAGAGGGGTCATTTGTATCCCCACTTTTAAAAATAGGGATAATGAGGCTCTGAGTCCAAGGTTTAGGGAACCCTTTCTTGACTGCTTGATTAAAAATCTTGTGAATGTGAGGGATGAGGACAGGACCTCCAATTTTTAAGATTTCTGCCTGGTAACCTTCAATGTCCTTAGCTTTTCCATTAGCCAGACGCTTAACCCCAAAATCTATGTCTTTTAAAGAGAAAACTTCTTCCATTGTGAGGAGGGTTTAAAAGTGGTCTATGGCATTCGGGGAGTCATAAAGCTTTTTAAGATAGGAATTCCAATCGTGCAGAGAAATTTTATTATTATCTTTAGTTTTTCTAGTTAGAATCTGCCTCCAGAATTTCTTAGGGGCCGTCTTAGAGAGGTGTAAGAGATTGTCTTGCCTTTTGTGAATATACTGCCTTTTTTTCTTTTTAGTAAGGGCTTTGTAATTTTTTATCTTGTTAATTTTAAGAGATTCATCAAGAGCTTCCTTAATCTCTCTCCTCGCATTTTTACAATCAGTATCATACCAAGGGTTGGCTTTTCTATTCCTTTTATTACTCAAAACTTCAATTGAAAACTTGTTAATGGAATAAGAGAGGGTTGTGGTAAAATTATAATAAAGGTCTTCAATGTTGTCAGTACTTGATAAAGGAAGAAAATTAATTTTTAACTCATTTATAAAAAGATCTTTTTTATTCCTATCAAAGATCAAGTTCTTTTGGTTATAAGGATTATCCTCTATGGGATCTCTATGGATGGCATAGTTGAGAGTTACCATTAAAGGTTTATGATCTGAATTAGGCTCATGGTCGTTTAGAACGTCCAAATTTATTATATCTTTGTATAAAGAAATATCAGAAATAACATAATCTACTACGCTGCTACCAAGCCCATGGATACAGGTCATCTGGCTAGAGCTAGGCCACTTCGTTAGACCGTTGCAAATTATGAGATCTTGAGAACTACATAGCTTGATTAACTCAGACCCAAACAAATTTTCCCCTAAATCTACAGAGCTTCTCTTGTACCTGCTAGCTAAAGTAAGGTCTTCATCTAACCAGAGAGGATTGGGATTGGAATAATTGCTTAGGAGAATAGCTTGGTTGTTAGAAGTTCTAGCATTAAAATCGCCCATTAAAAGGATATTACCTTCATTCCTAAGTCTAGAAATATCATTCTCTAGTCCATTGTAAGAACAATTTTTATCCAAATTGTTCTTCTTATAGAAGTTAGAGTTAATAGGGGAAAAATAGCATATAGCTATGTAGGTTTTTCTATTGTTGGTGTCAGTGATTTCTATCCACATATACTGGTTGTGAGGGCCTTTTTTATAAAGCCTAGCATGGGGGGAGATGTTCTTCTTAATGTAACACGCTATACCCCCAATGCCTCTGCGAGAGGATCGCTTGTTCCAGATTGACCAAAGCACAAACCCATCTATGTTAGGGACCCTAGATTCCGCGTGCTCCCAAGTTTCAACTAACAAAATAATATCAACTTCATTAGAGATCCAACTTAGCTTGGGGCCTTTGTTCCATGGAAATCCCCGACAATTCCAAAAAAGAATCTGGAGCATGTTGAATTGCTATTTATTATTAGCTTTTTGGTTTCTATCTCGAATAACAGCTTTCCTATTTCTGATTATTGCCCATTTTCCTTCCTTCCTGGCTTCTTTTACCTTTTGAACCTCCTTTCTTAATTCTGCTTGATCTTCTGGAATGAGATCTTCATTTATGAATATTCCAGTTCCTTTTAGACTTGAGGTTTTACTAAGTATGTTATGTTTATGGTCAGTAGAGCTTACCTTTACCCGCATTAACCTTCCTTTATTCTCAGTTAATTTCCCCAACCTTGTCGCTTCTATGAGACATGTTGTTTCAATCTGTAATCTATTGTGTAATTCCGTCTGGGCTATGGCTAAAGTTTCCTCGTTTTCCTCCTCTTTCAAGCCGAAAATTACAAGGTTCAAGGCCCTTTTGTTATGCTCATGGTCTAATTCTATCAATTTTTTCATTTCCTCTTTAATGGGTTTGATATCTAATTTATCTGCCACATTATTTAGGGTGAGTTTGTTATTAACTTTTGCTTCTAGCTCCTTAATCATGTCCTTCATTTTAAGACTTTCTAAGGTATCAACGTCTCCTTGTTGGGATGCTGGGTGGCTCTGGTTTTCTATAGCATGTAATCTAACCTCAAGTGTCTCCATTTTATTCTCCAGTATTGTTATTTTTTTTTCTATTTTTTTTTTAATCTTGTTTTCAAGAGATGTAAATTTATTTTCCAGCATGGCTTCTAATTCTGTTTGTAGTTTAATTTCTCTTTCTTCTCTATGTTTCTCTAAAGACTCTAAATATTCATAAATGCTATTTAAAGTAATTGAGCTAGGTCTACCTTTGACAGTCTTTGTTAGGTGCGGTGATTTATTCATATTTATGAGCAAATGAGTAGTAGATATGTATTAGAAAAGAAGAGATAAGGAATGTGTGCACCTGAGATTTAAATGCGAATCGAACAGCTAAACAGCGTCGGAACTCAGGTCGCATGCAGTCACCAGATCGCGTGCAAACTAGATCGCATGCAATGTATTCGCATGCAGTCACCAGATCGCATGCAATATGCAGTATACCAGATCGCATGCAGCATTCCAGATCGCATGCAATATGCAGTATTCACCAGATCGCGTGCAATGTATTCACCAGAGGTCACATGCAGTATAGAAACAAGCCCCAAGGAAATGACTCAGATCACATGCAATGTATTCACCAGATCGGAGCTCAGGTCGCATGCAGTCACCAGATCACATGCAATATGCAGTTTTACAGATCGCAATCATTGACCTTCTTACAGATGTGAAAAGCCCCAAGGATCAGATCACATGCAGTATGCAGTATACCAGATCGCGTATTCTCGACTTGCAGTATAGAAACCAGTTGTGAAAAACCCCAAGGAAACTCAAATCGGAGCTCAACGCTTCGCTTCAATAGATCAAATCGCCCTTCGCTTCAAATCACCCATAGCATGCAACAATCGCAGACCCTTCAGATTGAAAGAAGATAGATCAAATCACCCTTCGCTTCAGATCACTGTAGCATGCAATAGATCAATCGCATAGGGAGATTCAGATCGCATGCAACAGCTTGAAGGAGGTCGCCTTCAGCCACATAGATCAATCACCTTCAGCAAAAATAAATCCCTACAAAAAATCAGATCACCGTAGCATGCAACAATCGCAGACCCTTCAGAAAGATAGATCAAATTGCCCTTCGCTTCAGATCACCGTAGCATGCAATAGATCAGTCGCATAGGGAGATTCAGATCGCATGCAACAGCTTGAAGGAGGTCACCTTCAGCCACATAGATCAATCACCTTGAGCAAAAATAAATCCCTACAAAAAATCAGATCACCGTAGCATGCAACAATCATAGACCCTTCAGATTTATTTCCCTAATAAAATCCCTAGTAAAAACCATTCGTGGATTTATTTCCCAATGAAATGGTCCTTATCAAGCATAAAATTAAATTATTGTAAATTAAATATATATATATATTTTTTAATTTTTAGAAATATTAAAATTAATGTTAAAAATATGCATAATATTGATTTTTAATCCAATATTATTTATATTTTTCTTTATTTTCTTTATTTTAAAAAAATAATAATAAACACATTTACTTGTTTACTTTATACTTGCATTTGCATTTTCATTGTGTGCTTATAATAAGTTTATAGTGAGTTAAAATAAAAATAAAAAAAATAATTTGAATATGCCAACTAATAAATATGAAAACATAATTAAAAATATAAAGTCAATCATAAATTCGTATATGAACGAAGGTTCACATTTCTTCAACATGCTTAAGCTTTCATTTTAAACTAACTAGATCACATAAACTTTTTTCTTAAAAAAAAAATTGCATAAACTTTCTTTTTGATAAAGAAATCTCATGATATTAAACACAATTTTTTTTTAATGATTAATGCCATAATTTCTGTTAACCTAAATTAAAAATTAAATATTAACACAAACCAAATCTTTATTATTACAATTGCAATCTATTCATTTATGTTCTTATTAATTATTTAACAAAATGAAATTTGCATCAACCACAATCTTTGTTTTAACTTTAGTTTAAAACAAAAAAGATTTATATTGTGATTTAAAAAATTAATATTAAATCAAGGTTTTACATCTAATAGTCTTCTTTAAATTTAATATTCCCTTTATATGGTTTCATTGGGGGATGTGTAACTCCTTCCTTGCTTATAGTAGGCTCAAATAAAAATAAAGAAATCTCACCCTAGTAAACACAATAACTATTATCTTTTTCTTCATTATTAATATGATAATTTGAGTTAAACCAAATTAAAAATAAAATATTAACCTCAACAAAATGTATATTATTACAATTACAATCCATTCATTGATGTTCTTAGTAATTATTTAGCATAAAGAAATTTACATCAACCACACTCTTTGTTTTAACTTTTATTTAAAACATAAAACTTTTAAAGTGTTAAGTATAAAAAATTAATATTAAATCAAAATTTTAAATCTAAGTTTAATATTAGCTTCATATGGTTTCTTATTATTCATTTACCAAATATGGTTCCTTAATAATAATAATAATGTGATTTAAAAACATTTCAAATGATTAGAGGGTAAGCAAACTATGGTTTCATAATATTTGTTTTTAACTGAGGCAATATTTGTTTTAAATCTATTATTAATTCTATTTCTATAATTGAAAAAATTTAATGTTGTTTCAAGACAATGTTTTTTTTCTTTTTCAATAAATCCAACTAGTGTTTGTTTTTCACATAGTTGTTACCACTTTTTTTTTCTCAATCATTATATATTATTAATAAGGTTATGCTCTTATCATTTTCACATTATAACATTTTAGAAACTAACATGGCATTAAAAATATCAGTTTAAAGCTAAATTAAAAATAAATAAAAAATCAACTCCTTTAGGTTAAATTTGATAACCATATTCTAACTAAACCACATTAATTGTTGTTTTGGATCTTTTCAAACTAGTCAAAATATATTCAAGCAATTAGTAGTAATGTGGTGATTTTTCAAAATTTTCAAAATATTTTTTGGTTTTAAAATATTCTTTTTTATTAGAAATCACGCACAATAATTAATATGCTACATGTTCTCAAATTCAAGGCACTCTATCACACTAACTACTCAAACTTGTATCATTAACTCATCACCATGATATACAAAAATAATGAAATATCCTCTAAATCTTTTGTCTTAAATCCCTTGTAATTACTGCTTAATATTTAAAACCACAAATATTATAACCATACTTAAACATTACTATCATGTGGAAACTTGAGAAATTGGAGTTAGGGTTGTTTAAAGCTTTTAAACATATTCTCCATTTGGGTGCACAAACAAACAAAAAGCATGTAAATAATATATCGGTTCTCTATTTGTTGCAGTGAAAAACATATCAACCAACTATGTAATACAAACCTGCAAGTAATATATCACTTCTCTATTTGTTCCACTGCAAAATATATCAACCAACTATGTAATGAAAATAATACTTGAGGTATCCAAATAATTGATCATTAACTATATGATACAAATACTACCTGTCAATTCATTGCAATAATATTATCATTTTCACTACACACAATATGGATTAATACTAGTAACAAATTGATTTGCTAAGATAATAAGAGTAATAATAGAGTGCCATATTAATATGATATTAATTGGCACAAATATTAACTGCACAATCAAATAATGAAGTGATACCTCTTTGCCTATCATCCATGGGAGTGTGCAATAATATTACCATGATAATCCATGACAACCTGCCTTTCAACTATACATTATGTGATTTTAATAACAAGACTCGACATTTAGTAAAGACATCTTTAAAATGGATCTATGCAGCACCATTTTATCCCAATTCATGTCCTTCCTTTTGCAAATGGACCCTACACTCTTGACTCTTCATATTAAGATGTCATGCCCTTTTGTAAATGTCCTCCACTAAGCTAGCACATGTAATTCCATATTTCTTTCTTTTTTTCAATTGTCCTTTTGCAAATGGCCCTGCAATCTTGACTCTTAAGCGAGCACATGCAATGTATCTTGACTCGTAAGCAGCACATGCAATTTCATTCATTTTTTTCCATTTTCCTTGTCACATGCGATACATATCCTTACTTTGGAGGTATCCCTCTATTGTCTTCATGCAGAAGGATGGTCCACTTGCCGACCTAAAGGAATCCTCTCGGTTGGTGGAGTGCCACATAAAGTCGCTGGAGAGAGTTATACGCAACGTATAGAAACCACAAGGGTCTTATCTCCACCGACGAAAGGAATCATCTTAGTTGGATGAAAGTCGTTGGAGAGAGTTATACGCAACGTATAGAAACCACAAGGGTCTTATCTCCACCGACCAAAGGAATCATCTTAGTTGGATGAAAGCGACCCTTCCCTAATAAGTCAAACAGTGGTGCAAGAATTGTAATGGGATACAGCTATTTCATGAATACAGACCACAAAAGTCATTTAAAATTCCGACCAGAGGAGAATACTAAAGGAGACTCAACTAAACACGCAATTGGCGTGTACTCATCTGGCTGGTCGAGAATTTAATTATTCACATTGACGCGGCACCGATCGTTTCAGTATATAAAGATATTGCAGGAAGGTAGCAAAATGAACAGCTAATGAACAGGTAGCAAACCTGGGAATCAACTTGAAGAGTGGAGGGTGAACGTCTTCAATCCTACTTTTTAATTTTCTGCATACAACGCATGGCCTGTAATGGCCTGCTATATCTTTTGGAACGGAGAACTTCGCACCGTCGTCATATGCTAACCTCACATCTGCACCGACCTTTATTGTTTGCAGAAATAGGAGGTTTCGGTGTACAGTATTATTTCAATTAACTTTGCAATCCCTTATGACAACCATATGACTTTTAATTTCTAAAAGTAGTATGTCGTTAACCAATTTATACATGTTTCGGTCAACCAATAACATTTTCACTGACTTTGAATTCATATATGGGTTTGCATGGGGTTCATAGTTGGAGAGATTTGATTGCTCTTAGTTTTTTGGTTTTTGATATTTTTATTTAAGGTAGATCTATGCTTTTATCAACTCCAAGATGAACACTCACAAAAATTACACATTTCCTCTCCGATTAAGCTGATAAATATCTCTTCTACTAAAAATTATTGCTGCTAATAAAACAGGTCCAATTATAAAGTAATGTGGCTGGGCGGCCATTAACAACCGGAAAATAGGATATAAATGTTTTATGCGATTGATGCAAAAACGACAGATGCATTCTTACCTAGGGTTTAAATTTTGATATGGATAACAATTTTGTGTTTTGTGGAATTAAAATAAATAAACTTATTTTATATTAAGTTTTAATAGAAAGTAAAAAGTAAATTTATTCAATTAAAATTAATGTGAGCCGTATCTTTAACTATAATAGGAATAAGATTTTTTTTAGAGCTTAGGTCGTTTAGTGGATCTGATTATTTAAGGTGGAGCTCAGGGCTTTCAAGGTTTTTTATTTTCTATTTGTTGCATAGAGAGTATGGAAATGTTAAACTTTTTATATATTTAAAAACATAAAAATGCTTATTTATTGCATAGTGGAAAAATATTGAATTTTTTACACATTTTTGTTGGGTTTTGAATGGTTAGTTAGATGTAAAATATTTATAATAGTTTTAAGATTTTTGGATTTGCATTCTGTATGTGGTTTAGTAGTCTCCTGTGGACACTCCACCTGGTTATCAGGGAATTAATAGAGGTTGAGAAGTTAGATAGAAAATAATAAGATAACTAAATATGGGGCCAAAAAAGTGGGTAAGTTTGTAGAGCTTGAAGTTTCCCGTGGACACTTCACGGGTCACCGAATTAATAGAGGATGTGAGCTTTTTTTTTATATTCTTTATAAATAATATGAAAGTATTTTTTTAATGTGAAAAATATAAAATTATTAAAAAAATATTAATAAAGATAAAATAATTTAAAAATTTAAAATTTCCTTCAATTTTAAAAAATTGAAGCTATGATTGCCCACTAAAAATATATATATTCTCACATATTTATAATTTCAATATTTAAAGAAAAAGATTTTAAATTAATTGTAATCTTTTGAATTTACTTAAAATCTCAATTTGAACCAATTTGGACAATACAATCTAAGGTTTGAACAATTCAAAATCTCACTTTGAACAATGCATTGTAAGGTTTAAACAATTTTCTTTTTTTAATTCACAGAGACATTTAAATGCACATTAATTAGATATGAACAGTAACACCATACTTGTCGTCACTACTATTAGACAACTTAATTCTAGTAGATTTTGCATCTTCAAACCCTTTTACTCAATTAATATGTCAAGGTTTTTAGATGTTTCGCTTCAATTAATAAAGTTATAATATATTATAATCAGGTCAATACTTTTATTAATCATAAGGGAATCACATTTCTATCCAATATTTATTTTTTTTAAATAATTTATAATCAAATATTTTTTAATATAATATTTTCATACCTTAATTTTAAAGTAAATTATAATCAAATATGTACCTAAATTTTAAAAACGACTGTAAAAAATAGTAGGCAAACGCTGTAAAACTTAGTTTCAGGTTTTGGAGCAAAATTCTGAGAGCTAAAAGAATCGAATGGCTTTTTACGACATCGCCGGCCCAAAGTCGACGCCGCCATCCACCAGTTTACGTGTTCTGCACGTGAGAAAGTGCATTATCTGATTTTGATTTTAAAATTAAATATAATTAACTGTTGAAATCTTTAGGATAGTCCTGCATCCATGACTTCATCTAGATTATCTATATTGTTAATTAATTTTATTCAACGGCCAAGAAGCAGAGTCACCAGTTGCATCTGCTCTTTGCATGAAGAGAATTTGGATAAAGATGGTTGTCAGTGGATGGAAGTATTTATGGTAGTAAGCTAAACTCCAAACTCCAAACTCATTCTATCTAAAATTTGGTGAGTTTTTTTTTTAAATTGTTTAAAGAGAAGTTTTTAATGATTGGAATTACATAATCTGAATATCCCAAAAGTAATAAAAAGTAGTAATCCATTTTTACAATAGACATTGCAATTAACACTAAAAATCTCATTTTCTAACAAAACCAAATCATGTTGCACAATTAAGATCAAACTTACTTTGCACTAAAAATCTCATTTTCTAACAACAACAAATCATGTTGCAATGGGATCAATAATCATTGTATTGCAGAAAACAGGAGCCAAGAGCTTTTGAAGCCCTAGCTCCCTTTAATTGCAGAATAATAAAACGGGAGCCTTGTAACCCTAGCGCCCAGCGTTATGGCTCCTCACCGACATCAAGCTCAAGAGGTTGAATCGAATTCATACTCTGCCAAGCTTCTCGACCACGCATTCACGCGGAATAAACACGGAGTTGCCATTTGTATTTTTGCATTTTTTCAAAGTAAGCTTAACCTTAATCGGGCTAATCTATAGACCATTTGCATTTTTGCAAAGTAAGTTTGATCTTAATTGTGTCACAGTTAGTATCAAAGGTCTGTGCTAACTTGGAAGCAGCTGCTAGGCACTGCAAAGGCCTGTGAGATCAACCAGACGAGGAGGACGACCAAAATATGAAGGTTGATCACGCAACCAGAATGTCTCTCATAAGTCCCGTATCTGTTTTCATTTTTCTGTATATCATGTTATACCTATATCGGGCTACTGCTGTACCTCCCGCATCAATCTTCCCATCCAATTCGTATCATCACAATAATAACTTCGTTCAAGAAGGTTTTTACAGTGAGTTTTATTTCCCCAAGCTTCGACACTATACTCGAAGCTCTATTGTATTCATTAATCATCACCGTCTGGATGTGGGAAAGACTTTCGCCAGCCATCTCTCCCGTAGCCTACTTTCCCGCGGACTGCGAATCGGCACTGTTGAAACAGCTTCTGTCCACATAGCAGTTTTCTCGAAGAATTATGCTAAGTCAGTTGGCTGCCTGAATGATCTCCGGATCATGTTAAAGTCTCCGGCTCATGTTATTCCAGTATTTTACGATGTTAACCCTTCGGATCTGGCGTGTCATGTGATTTACGCTCCAGTACTGCAATTGTTCCGGTGGACGATAGTCAATAATGGAGCACTGTATTGTAAAGATCTGAGGATGCTTGAAGAGGAGAAAACATTTGACCCTCTAACTTGTGAAGGGAGGCAGCGATACGACTCCAATACAATTACAGAATGGAGAAAGTCCCTTTTTGATGCTTCACAAATATGCGGTTTCGAGCGGGCGGCCTTTAATGGGTAAGACCTCCAACTGGTTTCTGATTTCTTTCAGTTTCTGATTCTTTGAGGGTTGACAGCCATAAGAAAGTTTGTTTATACACACCAAAAAAACAAAAAAACTCAAACTTTTATCACTACAAGGTACCACCATACTTCCACAATTCCATATGATTTGCCAACCATAGCACTAGTAATTTTCTAGTTTTCTTATCATTTAATTGAAAGTTTTCATATATCGCCAACGCTCCTCATATTTTTTTTTCTTAACATTTAATTGAAAGTTTCATATATCGTTAGAAAGTTTGTCTATAGTGTCAAATCTTTTCATGTAGGAGCAAGCAGAGATTTTGAAAGATGGGTAAGCAAATTGTCAATGAGAATTGTTGTTGAAAATGCAGTGAGAACTCAATTTCAACAACCCAAAACTATTTTTCAATAATTTCAACCAAATTTTAATCTCAAAAATAACTAAAATTTAAATGCAAATCATCTAAAGTTTAGATTACACCCTTCCATATGACCAAAACACCATAAAAACCATACCATATCACATCAATAAGAACCCCATAAATCCAATTCACAATTTGAGACACACCACCCATGAAAGGCCAGGAACTTGGGAGATTTAATCTTACTGCGCCTGACTAAACTTATGAAGGGTTGGTTGCCTCACGTGTGTGAACACTAACACAGTTACCTGTCTCAACACTAACACCGAATTGACTTGGATGGAATTGGTATGTAGGTATTATGGTGTTAAGCATTTGTTAAGTTAGCGACTTTAACAAAGTGGTGCTAAGCTTTAGGCTTTTATATCCCATGTTGACATGTAAAAATAGGATTTAAATATGAGGGTTTATATTTTTAAAATAAATTGAATAAATTTATAGATAATAATTATATATGTGTGTTATATTTTAGAATTTGGGATGGAGTAGTATATATGCTTTTGCTAGATTGCAATGATGATAAAAGTGTAGTATCAAATTGATTTTATGGTTGTCTTTTCAAATTTGAAATAAATAATAATAAAAATAAATAAAAATAACTAGTAGGTGATGAATGCATAACTAATCTATTTCCATGGAGAACAAGTAACAGATAACTTGTTATGCTTGGGGTTTAGGGTCTTGGACATGGTTGAAGGAGGAAACTTCTACCTTAGTCATGCATGTACATGAATCTTCTAGGCATCAAAGTCAACATCACTACCTCAAACCATCACACATGGACTTCCATGGGTATTCTTCACTCTGTTGTGTGGATATCAACACTATTAGGAGGTTTTGATCAATAGGGATGGTGGGTATTCTTCACTCTGTTGTGTAGATATCAACACTATTAGGAGGTTTTCATCACTAGGGATGGGTCTTGTCCCTCAACATGGCAAGGGGAGAAACCTGGGGTGAGTGCACAAAATTGAAGGTCTCTTTTGGCGCATTAGATGCAATAGAAAACTGAAAAAACAAACATCCATCAACTTGTATGGATATTTTGAGACACTTACACAATGAATCTTGTGATGAGTAAAAAACAAGAAATGTAGGAAATTGAATGACCTTTCCAAATATAAATATTTTTTCTATTGAAAATGCTCTTAACTATCTAAAGTTAGATATTCTTTAACGGGCACGTTTTATTTTTGGGACAAAATGTAAGGCATATGTTTGTGTGGGTGCAGCGTCTAAGTGACTAAATGATGGAATAAAATTATGAAAATTGGTATACATATAAAGATCATATAGTACTAGTGCACAACTATTTTTCCAATAATAAAAATAATATTTTTATTTTTTTAATTATCTAAGAGATCAAACCTCGAAAATGGTACGTCAATTGTGGGTGCAGTGCTTGAATGTCTTAATGCAATTATTTGGAAATGGGTTTTTTATAGCATGTAGAGCTCGGTGTTATTTAGTGCACCATACAATTTGTTTTTTAAATGGTTGAGAAACAAAAGAGATATGGACGAAACACTAACATTGTGTTTTTTGAGTTGAGGAGTGATGATAGAAGATAAATACAAAAAAAAAAAAAAATGTATTCATCTTATGCTTGTACATCAAGTACCTAGTCATAGCCATGCTCTCTACTAGGGAAAGACCCACTTTTATGAGGATAATATGATAAGGTGTATAGCTTTTAATTTGAGGTTGTAAGTTATAAACCACTTCTAGATTTGCTAAATCTTCCTCCAAGATTCTCTAGAAATGTTGCACCCCCACACTTCACAACCATACAAGATAACAAGGATGATAAGAGTTTCAAAGAGGAACTTATTTTTATCCCACGTGACCACATTGGATGACTTATTCTTATTTTCAAGACCAAAATAAGCTTTTTACTCTCCATTAATCATTTTCTCAATGCTATAGTTCCAATTGAGCTTCTGTCTTAGATTTAATAATCATGATTTTGATATAAATGTCTTAGATTTTATAATCATGACTTTTGTGTTGTTGGTGTTAAGAGACATACCCATGTTAGAACAAAAATCTTTAAGAATTCTTAATTTCTTATAGAGATGAAAAGACACCTTGCCATAAGAACAAATACAAAATGCATTTAAATTTGTATTATTAAAGTTTTAAGGAATCCATTTTTTTTATTGGCATCACATATATTTATATATTTTGTAGGCAAAGTGGTGCCGTCAAAATCACCCACTGATAGCAAAATCATCTAGGGATCGCATAACATGGTTGGATGTTTTGGTATCCTACTGAATTAGATAAAGGGAGTCTTAACCATACCCCTCCACCAAATGTTCTACATCTAGTGGATCCCACCACACACACATATATATATATATATTGTAATATATATAATTTGTGATTAGCAACATATAGGTGTGTATTATATTTTTTTTTTTATTTTTAATTTTTAGTTATAATGTTAAGTATCACAAATATTAATAACATATTAATCTATTTAAAATTAGTTTTAATGATTTGTATCATAAACTGTTTAGTCTATTTACATTTATACATTTATTTTCATAACTATACGTTTACACCACTTTTGCATCATTATTGGAATTTGAAGATAATACCATTTTCCTTATAAGTAAACTTCTGTATTTATATTGTGAAATTTTTCAGTGACGAGGGACGACTGGTCCATGATCTTGTTGAAGACGTGTTGAGTATCAAACCTGTGTCAAGTATTGAAGAGCCGAAAAGATCCATGTCCTACGATGTCTTCATCAACCATCGTGGGACTGATGTTAAAAATACTTTGGCCAGCCACCTCTACTATGGCCTTCAAAGTAACGGATTGCGAGTATTTTTCGACAAGGAGGAGGCACAGAAAGGACACAAAGTAAATTCCGAGGTAGAAAACGCTATTAATGGCGCTTCTGTCCAAATCGTCATTTTTTCAAGACGCTATGCCGAATCAGAATGGTGCATGGATGAGCTTCTACTGATGGTAATGTCCCACTCAGTGATTATTCCAGTCTTTTACGATGTGAAACCTTCAGACATTAGGTTCAATCGTGTGGATGGCATGGACGGAGTTTATGCGGAAGCCCTGCATTTCCTCCAAAACGAAAAAACATTTGACCCTCAAACTCATCAAGAGAAGCCGCGATATGACTCCGACACTATTCAAATATGGAAAGGGGTTCTCATGGAAGTTGCAAAAAGAGACGGTTTCCAGCTCGAGACATATGATGGGTGAGACCTCGCTATTCGTTTTAACTATTTTAATTTGTTGGAATTATAGGTATATCAGAAGCATTTATTTTTGTGGGTGTTTCATACTAGTAACTTTACTGTGAATTGTTTTTTCAAATAGTGACGAGGGGCTGCTGGTCGACAATGTGCTCCTAGAAGTTGACAAACACATAAAACAGAAACAGCGACAGCTAACGGGAAAGCTATCTCGTTGTAGCTGAGTGGCAGAGAATCCAATTGGAGCTTTTGTATTAATGAGAAAATTTTATGCTATTTAAAAACAGTTTTGAATTTTATGTCTTAGTCCCCGTACCAATTTGACTGGTCAATTTCCAATTTCCGGAAAACCTATTGGTTCCAGCTTTTTATTCTTATTATTGATGGGAAAAATACTTTCGCACTATTAGCAGTGATATTTATGATGACTGTACTTGACAGCCTTCCTATGAGAGGGTTCTCTTGAGTAGTGAACTCAAAGTGCTTTGAGTATGAGACTCTGTGGATATGTTAATTGTATTTACAGGTATTCACATGTTATCATTGGTTGATAGGACTGTTATATTTGCTGATTTGTACAGGTAGGACTGTTTTTAATACTACTGCTGTACTTGTACAGTTTATTGGCTGATATTTGAAGATGTAAAAAGTTCCTTTCATTCAAATGAATACCAAGGAATGTTCTTTTTTCGACTGAAAAAAAAAACAGTGCTATTTATCTCCATATTCATGGTATTCTTTATAAACTTATTGCAGGAACGTGATTTGATAACAGAATATAGAAATACAGATAACGAATAATGTTAAAAGTGAAAATGCGAATATAATTATTTAGATAATATATTTCCACTGCAATAAGGTATTGAAGGAGTCAATACATTTCGATTGCAATTGCATTGAAGGACTTGATTACATTTTAATAATAACAATTTCTACTTTCATCCAAGAATATAAACCTATTTATTATGATTAGGAATATATAAGTTATTTATCATGAGTAATTCTCGCAATGACATCAACCATATTGATTAGCTAAATGCATTATTGTAAATATTGATTAGATAAATGCATTATCATAAATGATATGGATCATTAATCAACTCAACCCACTATTTTTATCACTGAAAGTTTTAGTAGTCTTTAACGTGAAAGATATATCATTTATATGGTAAATGTTGATATTTTGAATAATCTTTTCCTTTGAATTTAGTTCATATAGATCACGTTGATATTCTTAAGATGAAAGATATATTTTTATACTGTATCATGTTAATATTTTTGAGTAATTTGGACTTTTTCTTCATGGATATTAATGTTTTAAAAAAGATATCACGGAGTTACTGTTTTGAAACATATATATTTTTATGGATTGTGATGATATTTTTGAATAGAGTTAATGTTTTGAATATAAAAATATTTATAAGATAGTCAAATCTAAATAATTATTTTGAATAATTATTTTGAATTTTGAATAATTTATGTTCTCTATAATTATTTTGAATTTTGAATAATTTCCATAGTATAAATATTTTAATATTTTTATTAACCATGAAAATAATGAAAAAAATATAGCTACTTTTCTGAGTTATCATTTTGGCATTTTGTGTTCATTGTAATTTGGCACATCCTCACTTTTGAATGCATTGAGGTGCCTATGGGTGGGTTAAGAGTATAGTATAGATATTTTCTGCTAATTTATAGTTTATAGTTATGAGTTTAAATTTTACTATGTTTACTTGCATTCAGGTGATTAAAGAAATTATATAAAGTTAATGATTTGATTAAATTTGAAACAAAATTCTAACTTTTTAAACTTTTTAATGTTTTTTTGTTTAGTTTAAAATATTAACATCACCATTCACTTAGACAATTACATTAAATTTTAAGTTACATTCAACTAACTTATTATGGTGTTCAGCCTGTTGGTGTCATCAAATTGTCACAAGTGAAAAAGATCTCATTATAATAAGTGGCACAATCACTTATAAAAAGACATGAAACTACTTTAAAAAGGATAAACAAGCGGTAAATATCAATTATAATAAGTGGCACAATCGCTTATAAAAAGAGTGGAAACCACTTTAAAAAGATATAACCAATGGATTTTCATTTATATATTTGTAGGGATAATATATTGTAATACTTATTTTGTTTCTCGATGTTATTTAATATTATTACATTTTTTCATTAGGAAAAATAACATAGCTACTTTTCATCATTTTTAAAATATTTCTTATAATGGTAAAATTGTTGGATTTGAATGGTTTTTTTTTTAATGTTTTTTTTAATATTTTAAGTAATTTTATTTAAATTTTATCTATGTGATTGAAATTAATTTTGTAGAAATTTATTTCTTTAATACAAATGTGAAAATTTAGATATGGAAGTTAGGCATCCATGGAGTTAATTGACATAAACCTAAGTTTATGGAAGTAACTAAATCATCAACCATCTTTACGAAGACAATTGGGCAGTCTTGGGGAGAGCTACTTATAGGCTATTAAAGTCCTAGGGAAGGAAAAAGAAGAGAGCATGCTCAAGGCTTCTCGCCTTAGTTTTCAGAAAGTGACCTTGCTGAGGAAATCACCTCAAGGAGGCACATATTTCTATCCAAACATAATTTCCAAACTCCAATTTTGGAAAATTAGGGTTTCTCTGACAAACCCTAGGTCAACTAGCTCCAAAACTATGTCGGACACCTAAAATTGATAAGATATAAATATTTTCTATTTCCATTTGAGGTTCTCATTTGAAAATATGACTCACCATACTCAGCTTGAGAACAATCTTGGAGGGGCTAATAACTTCCGAGCATGGAAGTACAGAATCTCCTTGATCCTTGAAGAGAGTGATTTATATTTGCACATGGCTAGAGAAGTTCCAGAACCAGAGGTAGATGAGGCTAAGGCTTCTTATAAGAGAAACATGGCTAAGGCTAAGAGAACCATTGCAAATTCTATTAAGGAACACCTCATCCCCCATGTGTCTTCATTCAAGACATCAAAGGAAGTGCGTGATGCTTTAGCAAAGATGTTCAAAGGAAAGAACATCAACTGGAAGATGAGCTTGAGGAACCCATTGAAGAATGTGAATATACATAACTCCGAGACTATAGTCTTACTTCACAAGGGTTTCTCAAATCAAAGAACAACTTGAAGTAGTTGAAGAGAATGTCGAAGAAGGAGAATTGTGATGACCACCTTGAATGGTCTCCTTAGATCATGGGACTCATAGATTCAAGGAATTTCTACAAGGAGGAGGTTCATTTCTTTTAGAAAACTCCGAGAAGAATGTGCATAAGAAGAATCTTGACTCGTGACTAGAGAAGAGAAGATGGGAGAAACTAAATATCAATCTCTGAAATTTCACACCAGGAATAACTTCAAGAAGAAGGAGAAGATGAAGAAATTTCATCACAAAAAGAAGAAGGACAAGAAACAAAAGAAGACGAAGAGAGATATTTCAAATGTTCGATGCTACATCTATGATGAAAAGGGACACTTTGCAAGATATTGTCCCATTAGGAAAATGAGTCACCATACTCACGTTGTCAAAGACAATGAACAAACAAAGAAAATATTTAGAAGAGAGAAGGATGTTTCAGATGAAGAGTATGTGCTAATCTCAGCACTTACTGGCACTATCTCACATGGACGCAATGATTGGCTTGTGGATAGTGGAGCTTCTAAACACGTGACGGGATACAATGAATAGTTCGTTAATATGTATGAACATGAGTCACCTCACAAGGTGAAACTTGGGGATGATGACCAATACCCCATAAAAGGGAGTGGAGAAACTTCATACAATATTGACTCTAGGAAATCCTCAAAGATGAAGGATGTGGTATATGTTCTAGGATTCAAGAAGAATCTTCTATCCATCTCTGCACTATATGCAAAGGGAATTAGAGTTTCATTTGTTGATAGCGAAGTTATAATGTGGCCCAGAGGAAATACAATAGAGGATGCAACAATGATTGGATAAGAAGACAAAGGCTTACAGTACAAGCTAAATTGTCATGTCTTGAACAAGAATTGGTCCATGAGTCAATTGAACCAAGCAAACTATGGCACATAAGGCTTTCACATGTACAATATAGAGCACTACCAATGGAAAGAAAAGCAGTCTTTGGAATTCCAGAGATCCAAACAAAGCATGAAGGAATTTGCAAAGGATGTGCATAAGGAAAGAATGTGAAGAAGACATTTCCCAGTAGTGAGAGAAAGGATAAAGGAATACTGGATCTAGTACACTCAGATGTATGTGGACCCATGTATTCCATTTCATTAAGTGGGTATGTGTACTATGTTTCCTTTATAGATGATTTCTCATGTCAAACGTGGATATATTTCTTGAAAGGGAAAAGTGAAGTTTTCAGTAAGTTCAAGGAATATAAAGCCTTTGTCAAGAACCAAATTGATAGGAAGATCAAGACTCTACAGTCAAATAATGGTGTAGTATTCAGCTTGAAAGAATTCAAGGAACTCTATAGAGAGTCTGGGATTAAGAGGGAGTTGACCACTCCATACAATCCTCTACATAATGGGTTTGGAGAATGAAACAACCTAACCGTAATGGAAGTAGAAAGAGAAATGCTACATGACCAGGATCTTCCTACGCACATTTGGGAAGAGGAAACAAGGACAGTTGTGTGTGTATAGAAGCGTAATCCTCATCGATTACTGGACAAAAATACTTCTGAAGAAGCTTTCATAGGAGAGAAACTAGAAGTCAACCATCTTAGAATATTTGGCTTCCCAATGTACATACATATCCCAAAGGAGAAAAGGACCAGGCTCGATCCTTTTGGGAAGAGGGGTATATTCATGGGATACAATGCTACATCAAAGGCCTACCGAATATACTTCCTAGGATTCAAGAAGATCGACATCATTAGAGATGCAATGTTTGATGAAGACTCAACATACCTCGGATCCAGAAGGACACCTA
The DNA here is from genome assembly GCA_001517045.1 of Pseudotsuga menziesii. NCBI lineage: Eukaryota > Viridiplantae > Streptophyta > Pinopsida > Pinales > Pinaceae > Pseudotsuga > Pseudotsuga menziesii. Next base: position 47,390 of record LPNX010100017.1, on the reverse strand, counting down.
TTCAAGAGGTTGAGGAACATGAATATACAAGAGCCCGACATATGGAAATTGGAGATCAAATTCCAGAAGGATATGGAGATCATGAAATGGAAGAACCCCAAGATCGGGTAGAGATAATCCTTGAGAAGGACTCCCACAAGAGGAAACTAGAATGGGAACGAGAGTTCATACGAGAAGCAAAAAGGTATGGCTCTATAGAGGGAATACATAGTGAGAGAAAAATGAGAAATACCTACAACATCTATAAGGCCCTGCTATGTGACATCATTACCAGAGAACCTCCCCCCTATGAGGAGGCTACAAAAAATAAAGAATGGAAGGATGTTATGATCGAAAAAAAAGTATGATGTAACTTCAAAGTGGATCTACAAGATCAAACATGCTGCAGATGGAAACATTAAGAAATATAAGGCAAGATTTGTAGCATGAGGCTTCTCAGAGAAAGAAGGAATAGGCTACGAAAATAAATTCATACCCATGGAAAGGTACAATTCCATTAGGACCATACTTGCATTGGTAGTGGTTATGAAATGGAGAATACACCAGATGGATGTTAAGGAAACTTTCTTGATTGGTCTAGGAACAACCACTGGGATTTGAGACACATGACAGGAAGACCCATGTGTGCAAATTAAAGAAGGCCTTGTATGTATTGAAACAAGCACCGATGGCATGGTACGACAAGATGGACAACTTCTTGATGAACTTAGGATTTACCAAGAGTAAAGCGGATTCCATCATGTACTTCAAGGTTAAAGATGAAATACCACTAATACTCCTACTATATGTCGATGACTTGCTTCTAATAGAAGAAGAGGAGATCATTAAATATGCAAGAGGAGAATTTCTATAGGGTTCAAGATGAAAGACCTAGGTATGATGCACTAATTGTTAGGCATGGATTTGTGACAGAGTGCAGATGGGATCTTCCTTGGTCAAGGAAAGTATGTAGTGGTTATTCTGAAGAGATCCAGAATTTTGGATTGCAAGGAAATAACCACACCTATGGTATCTAACTTGAATCTTCTGAGTGATGCTTCATCTGAGTTAGTTGATGCAACGATGTATTGCAAGATGATTGGCTCATTTATTTATTTGATGAATACGAGACCAAAAATATGCTTTATGGTGAACACCATGAGCCAGTTCCTAACGGATCTGAGACATGTTCACCTGATAGTTGCAAAGCATGTATTGAGGTACCTAAAAGGTATAGTGGATTATGGGCTCAAATATGATGTGAATAAAAATATTAACCTATATGGATATGTTGATTTGGGTTGGGCATATAGCACCACTAACAAAAAGAGAACCTCAGGTTTCTTCTTCATTTTGGGATATGGCATGATCTCTTGGTTCAACAAGAAACAATCATGTGTGGTGCTAAGTATAGCCAAGGCAAATCAGTATGCTTCCGCTTGCTCAGCTAGTTGCGAGGAAGTGTGGATTTGAAAGCTAATGTCTAACTTGTTTGATCTCCAGTTGGATGTGACTTGTATCTTCTGTGAAAATCAGAGTTGTGTGAAGCTTTCGAAAAACCCGTTTTTCCATGACAAGTCGAAGCACATAGAGATCAAGCTCCACTATATCAGGGATATAGTGCATAGAGGAGAAGTGAAGCTCTGATACATGGCAACAGATGAGTAGATATCTGATGTGTTGATCAAGCCTCTAGCCATAGTGAAGTTTGATTAATTCATAGAAATACTTGGTGTGATCTAGAATGAGACCTCTCCAAAGAGGGAGTGATGTGTTCTAGCATAGATGGAGAGACAGGTTGTCTAAGCGTAACATCCTAGAGAAGATCTTAGTTTGCTCAAACGTAATCTGTCCTGTATTTTATCCTTGGATGTAATATCTTGTGGAGAAGCTCGCAGGTTATCCTCAGATGTAATCAGCCATGATATGTTTTTATGCTAGAAATTACAGATGTGTAATATCATACATGGGAAATGAGACAGGTTGTTTAAGCTGGAAAAATCCTAGTGAAGTAGGTTGCTTGGACATAATTTGTCATGTAGGTTTTCCTTAGATTTAATCAATCCCGATGAAGCTCACAGGTTATCCTTAGACATAATCAATCATGTAGTTCGTCCTCGGATGTAATCAGTCCTGGTGAAGATCATAGGTTATCCTTAGATGCAATCAGTCTTGAGATAGTTTATTCAAGTGTGAATATGAGCCCTAGCATGGTACACATGTTACTAGGATGCAATAAGTCCTGTGGTTTGTTCAAGTGAAAAGAGTCCCGATGTGGTACGCATGTTACTTGGATGTAATATTCCCTCAAGGCTATCTGAATAGAAAAGATCCTGGATGCAGGTTGTTCAGATGTAATAAGTCCTTGAGGTTGACCTAAAATGTAAAAGTCCTGATGTGGCAGGTTGTTTGGTCGTAATCAGTCCTTACGTATATATCTATATATGTGTGTGTTCCCATGTTGATATTATTAGTTCATGAATCACGTGAGGTGCACTTAGGTGGATCTCCTTTACTAGTAGAATGTAGGTTGACCATGGATGCTATGTGTGCTCTGTTTTGTTTTATGCAAGACAAAGTAGATGATATAGACATGACAAGATGGGGGTATAAGACATAGGTTATTGTCTTGGAAATGTAAAGAAGGTTTGGGGCAGTCGCTACATGATGGATTTCTTAAGATGTGATGAAGACCTGGTTGAGGACTAGGCCTTCAACCAGCATGAAAAAGGGTTGGCTCTGTAGAAACTTTCGATGATATATAATATCGTTTGATGATAAATAATAAGATGATGATGGGAACAACTATGATGATGACTCTATACCTCCATGATGATGAATCTGTGATGAATACTTGACCATATGTGGTGATGACTGTGGAAGAGAGATAATACCTTCCTAGTTAAGAGGGAGTGTTGATGTATTTGTAAGAGGGAGTGTTGATGAAATGGAGAATACACCAGATGGATGTCAAGACAACTTTCTTGAATGGTGTAGTCGAGGAGGAAGTGTACGTGAAACAATGACTGGGATTCGAGACACATGACAAGAAGACCCATGTGTGCAAATTAAAGAAGGCCTTGTATGGATTGAAAAAATCACCAAGGACATGGTATGACAAGATGGATAACTTCTTGATGAGCGTAGGATTTACCAAGAGTAAAGTGGATTCCATCATGTACTTCAAGGTTGAAGATGAAATACCATTGATACTCCTGCTATATGTCGATGATTTGTTTCTAATAGGTGAAGAGGACCTCATTAAAGATGCAAGGAGGAGAATTTATATAGAGTTCAAGATGAAAGACCTACGTATGATGCACTACTTGTTAGGCATGGAGGTGTGGCAGAGTGCAGATGGGATCTTCCTTTGTCAAGGAAATTATGTAGTGGTTATTCTTAAGAGATTAAGAATTTTGGACTGTAGGGAAATAACCACACTTATGGTATCTAACTTGAATATTATGAGTGATGCTTCATCCAAGTCAGTTGATGCAATGATGTATCGCCAGATGATTGACTCATTTATGTATCTGACGAGTATGAGACCAAAAATATGCTTTATGGTGAACACCATGAGCCAATTTTTGATAGATCTAAGAGATGTTCACCTGATAGCTACAAAGCATGTACCCAGGTACCTAAAAGGTATAGTGTATTATGGTATAAAATATGATGTGAATAAAAATATTAACCAACATGGATATGTTGATTCGGATTGGGTATATAGCACCATTGACAAGAAGAAAACCTCATGTTGCTGCTTCAATTTGGGATATGGCATGATCTCCTGGTTCAGCAAGAAGCAATCATGTGTGGTGCTGAGTATAACCAAGGCAAATCAGTATGCTGCCGCTTGCTTTGATAGTTGCGAGGAAGTGTGGCTTTGGAAGCTACTGTATGACTTGTTTGGTCTCCAGTTGGATGTGGCTTGTATCTTCTGTGACAATCATAGTTGCGTGAAGCTTTCAAAAAACCCAATTTTCCATGACAAGTCGAAGCACATAGAGATCAAGTTCCACTATATCAGGGATATGGTGCAGAGAGGAGAAGTGAAGCTCCAATACGTGGAAACGGACGAGTAGATATCCAATGTGTTGATCAAGCCTCTAACTAGAGTGAAGTTCGAGTACTTCATAGAAATACTTGGTGTGATCCAGAATGATACCTCTCGAAATAGGGAGTGATGTGTTCTAGCATAGATGGAGAGACAGGTTGTCTAAGCGTAACATCCTGGCAAAGATCATAGGTTGCTCAAATGTAATCAGTCTTGTAGGTTAACCTTGATGTAATAACTCCTGTCAAAGCTCGCAGGTTATCCTAAGATGTAATCAACCATGATATGTTTCTATGCTAGAAATGCTAGATGCATAATATCTTACATGGGAAATGAGACAGATTGTTTAAGCTGGAAAAATCCTTGTGAAGTAGGTTGCTTGGATGTAATCTGTCATGTAGTTTTTCCTCGAATTTGATCAGTCCCAACGAAGCTCGGAGGTCATGCTTAGACATAACCAATCATGTAGGTCATCCTTGGATGTAATTAGTCCTGGTGAATATCATAGGTTATCCTTGGACGCAATCAATCTTGAGATAGTTTATTCAAGAGTAAATATGAGCCCTAGCATGGTGCACATGTTACTCAAGTGTAATAAGTCCCATGGGTTGTTCGAGTGAAAAGAGTCTCGACGTGGTATGTTACTTGGATGTAATATGCCCTGAATGTTGTCCGAACAGAAAAGATCCTGGATGCAGGTTGTTCAGATGTAATAAGTCCTTGAGGTTGACCTAGAACGTAAAAGTCCTGATGTGGTAGGTTGTTTGGTCATAATCAATCCTTACATATATATATATGTGTGTGTGTGTTCCCATGTTGATATTGTTAGTTCATGAATCACATGAGGTGCACTTAAGCGGATCTCCTCTACTGGTAGAATGCAGGTTGACCATGGATGCTATGTGTGCTCTGTTTTGTTTTATGCAAGACAAAAGAGATGATCTGGATATGACAAGATGAAGGTAGAAGACATAGGTTATTGTCTTGGAAATGTAAATAAGTTTCGGTATAGTTGCTACATGATGGATTTCTTGATATGTGATGAAGACTTGGTTGAGGACTAGGCCTAGTGACCCAACATGAAAAAGGGTTGGCTCTATAGAAACTTCCGATGACAGATAATATCGTTTGATGATCAATAATAAGATGATGATGGAAACAACTATGATGATGAATCTATGAATCCATGACGATGAATCTGTGATGAATACTTGACCATATGTATTGATGACTGTGGAAGAGAGATAATACCTTCTTAGTCAAGACGGAGTGTTGATGCATTTCTAACTTCAAAAGATATTCTTATGTATATTATCATTGTATTTTATTATACCCCCATTGGAGACGTGTTTACCTCCTTGCGGGATATATTAATTGTGTCTAGACCTTGAGGTACAACCTCCGTTCTAAGTCAAGTAAATAGTCCCCAGTGTAACATCATGTAATGTGTATTTGGAGTCTCTTTAGGAGAAGACGTCCCTGTTAGGGAGACAAGTTGGCCCTAGTCATGTATTTGGTCAGTCACTTGATTAGTATAAATAGGGAGGCACCCTCCCTCATTTATACACACCTCACACTCTCAAGTTCACATGAGAGAGGAAGCGAGACAAAGAGAGGAGAGATATATAGCTGATGCATACTTCTTATTAGTGGTTTTGATCATATTGCTATTATGAGGAAGTTTGCAGGATTTTCTCCTTTATGGTTTCCCCGGTGAAAATATTTGTGTAATGTGTATCTATTATATCTTATGCATCTAGCTGTACTTGTTATTATTCCAAAAAAATATCCTAATTAAGCTAATAATATCTAGAAAACCTAACATAACCATACCCTAATTTATCTTGAGGACTAGGAAATAAAAACAATCATGTGCACGTGGGATACATGTTGTTATAGGGTCCTACCTTTTGACCTATGTAATTCACTTGCAAAATTACAAAATATATCCTTGACATATTTAAGATTTTCTTGATGATTATGTAGTACTCATGCTATCTGATAATTCTTATGCAACAACATTAGCTAATTTTGAAAAGTGTGTCAGAGCATTGTTAAGATATGAATCTATCCCTTAGCAATGATTTTTTTTTTAATGTTGACAAATAGATAAATAGTGTTAGAATATCACATCTTATCTTCAAGCATATAATTTGACCCTATTAAAATATTTGTTATCCAATAATTTTGTATCCCTCAAAAGTAATGTGATGTCTTAATATATTTCTTGGAAAAGTTAGTTGCTATGAAAAATTCATTCTTGATTTTACCAAAATTCTAAGAGCTTTGTTTGTTTTTCTTGGCAAAGATTATAAGTTTCTTTGGACTATAGAGTGATAGATATCCTTTGAAACTCTAAAACAATAATTGCTCTCATCTTTTGTATTAATCATTACTAACTAGGATCTCATTTTTCACATTTATATCTATGGTTCCAAAAGAGAATTAGGTATTTCTTTACAACAATAAGATGCTATTGAATATTATGTAATATAGTACATCAATACAAATATGAATGGATATGAACTGAACTGTTTTATTATCAAAAAATAATTTCTTGCACTCATATATTCCATTAATTATGTTCAACATTAAATTATTGAATGCCCCATTTTTCTTTATAAAGATCATTCTTCTATTTGGTATGTCACATATAAAGTTGTTATTAATGGTTAAATTATTAGATGGTTTAATTTATTGCAATAATTTGATAAAATTATAATTGACATTTATTGCAATAATTTGATATAAGTATAATTGAAAAACTTAACTGGGAAAATGTTGTTGCATATTTTTTGTCTTTGTTAGATAAAAACCTAGATGAAGGCCATATGGATGATAGTTTTCCCAATGACAATTTGTTTGTTGTATACTTGCACACCCATTGGTTGAACGCTATTGTTGTAAAGTTTCCCCATCATTTCTCTCGTAAAATAATTTGTGGAATCATAAGGAAAAGTGCTTCATATAGTTAAATTATGGACATTCATTCAAAATGGCACTTGATCATGTACTCCATTGTTTCCTATGTGAATATGAGGTTTATGAGGTACTTCATTTTTGTCATGATGAACAACATGGAGTTTATTTTTTGGAAAAAGTAATTCTCTTAAGGTTCGATATGATCAATACTATTGGTAAAACCTTTGAAAATATACTAGGGGATATGTCATAATATGTGGTGAATTCTAGTAGATGCACGCACCTACTAGAGTAGATGAAATTCTTCTATAATGTCAAGTATATATTTATAAACTTTTGACAAATGGGCTTTGGAATTTATTGTATTGATTGACCCTCATTCAAACCAACAACATTGTGTTTTGGTTTTCATTGATTATATTCAAAGCAGGTGGAGGTTAAAGAATTCTCAAATTCCAAGGGAGAAAAGGTAGATGAGATTTTATATCGATGTTTACTCACTAGATTCAAAAATCCATGAGAAATAGTGATATATTGAGTACCCAAATTCACTTCAAATTTGATTCAAAGTATATATCATTGATACAAGATTCATCATATGAATTCCAATCCCCATCATTGAAATGAAAATGGGTCGATTGAGGTTACAAATGTGGAGCTTTAGAACATATTGACCAGGATAATTCAAATACATAAGATTAATATTGAGATAATAAACCTATTGAAGTAGTTTGGGCCTACACCACAACTTGGAAGTCCCCCACTATATTCACTTATGAACTATTGTATGGAAACAAATTTCTTCTATCCTTATAATTTGAAATCAAAACTCTTGACGCAACATGAGAATTGGGACTGGACATTTCTTTAGCATAAAAGTGTGGGTTCACTAGCTTAATGATTTTGGATGAGATTTGTCAATTATAAATATTTTATACATAAATGGTTCAACACTAACAAATTAATGTCATGAACTATTCATTAAAATAATATAGTTATTATTTGGAGATTTGGTATTTTTTTATGGATGTATCTATTTAAAGATTTCTATGGAAAACTCCAATTTATATGCATTGTTCCTCACTAGGTGGATATTCTCTTCAAGAATGGATCTATTAAAAAAAGTAGTTCATTAATAAGGAGATGATTCCACTTCTCATCAATGTCTATATACTAAATGCTTACAATAGAGCTTTCACTAAGAAATAATTCAAATCTACTTTACAAAGTCAAGCACAACATTTGTGTGTGATAAAGGGAATCACTACCCTAATACCAAAGCAATAATTTTCTTCGACAAAATATTTTGTTGAACTTAAATTTTGGCGTGTCATAAGAAAAGTGATTTCTTGAGTTCTTGAAAACTAGGTTGTTAGTGAGCCTTCCTTTGAAGACTATAATCTCTCCTACAGTGAAAACTCCTTCAAGCAAGGCATAGGATAATGTACAATTTGAAAACCAAGATGAAGACATGATATCCACTGTAATAAAAAAGAGGAATATAGATAAATATCAATTATATGAACTAGATTGATTTTTCAAGTTTATTGTTCAATTTTTAGTGGCACACCAACTTTCTACTACTTTGATTAGGATTTGGATTTAAGTTTACTTAGATCCCTATATGTCTAAGAATTCATGTTCAAGGTTCATGATAGTTGTGCAATTAAGTGGTCAATATATTTCACACACTCTGAATGCAATATGTTCACATCATGTTCACGATATGTACATATTACATTCATATTGTTCACATATCACATCGTCGATACCATCCATATACTGCATGGAAACTACATGGCCAAGTTTGGAATTGTCGGGCCTAGTGCTTAAAAACACATGTGTGATCTTGTTTTTCATATTGTGAGAGTGTATTGCAAAAAATTGGTTGCACCTAAAAGGTCCCCCAATTTCGTGCGCATGGCCATATGTAAAATTTTATTTCAAGGTTGATTAAGTCTAGATTTTACTTCGTTTTGTTTTGTAAAATCACTTTTTTAATGTGATTTGAGATTATATTTAATTAAAGAAAACAAATAAAGGATGAAAATAATTCTAGCCCCTAGTTGAAACTCCAAGTTTGTCTTAACAAGTAAATTTTAAAGTAGTTTTTAATGAATTTTTAAAATTAAAAAATTGTAAATATATTTAAGTATTTAGTCAACTTTACCGTACCATCTATAATATGTTGAAACAAATTTTGATACAAAAATTCCCAATATGAAGAAATATTTCTATTGTGATAAATACTTTATTAAAATACTTACTTGAATATTTATTGAAATATATACTTGATTAAAATACATTAGAATTAATTTCATTTTTTCATTAATATTTTAAAAAATGACAAGATTAAGCTTTAATGATTGATATCAAGTACTTTATTAAAGGAAATTATAACAAATTTCATCAGGAAATATCTTTGATTTCAAAGTTCAAAAAGTAGAAGGATTAAGTTTTGTTTTTTTCTTAATGAAGGGCTCAAAATTGCTTAAGTTGGAAATGGAGAAATCAAAAATCTTGAAATAGGAGGAGGATGCTTAGTGGCTTAAAAGATGTGTAATTTGGTTTGCACAAGGGGACAACAATACTGATTCTTTTCAGTGTTTTGATAATCAGAGAAGAAACATGAATTCCATATGGGAATTGAAGGATGAGGTTTGAAATCAAATTTATGATCAGAAGTCATGAAAAGAGGCATCTGCTAAGCCTTTCAATGATATTTATAAGCAAGGATACTCTACAAATCATGAAGATCAATTGAAAGTTATTAAGCATTATCCTAGGATGTTCAATCAAGAAGAAGGTATCAAAGTTGGTATGGAATTTCCATTGAGGGAGATCATGAATGTTTTGAAATATTTCATTAAAGGACAAAATCCCTAGGCTAGATTGGTGGACGATTGATTTTTTTCACATGTTTTTAACCTAGTTCGGTTTGATCTTTTAGAGGTTGTCCAGGAATCCAGAAAAAAATATTATGTGCTTAATTATATGAACTATACATGTATTTATTTAGTTCCAAAAAAGGATAATCATGAGAATTTTAATAATTCCATACCTATCTTGTTATGTAAAAGTTTGATTTATAAAGTAATCAAAGATATTATTTCCAATAGGATAAAACATATTTTGGCTAAATCCATTTCTTTAGGACAATTGGGTTTCTTATCTAATAGATAGATTCTAGATGTTGATGGGGTGTCCCAAGAATGTATACAGTTTATCAAATCAAGAAACATTCAAGACTTTCTCCTTTAGATGGACTTGATAAATCATATGATCATATAGATTGGTCTTTCCTCAAATTTTTTCTCATATAGATCGATCTTCTAGGGGAAGTGACAAATTGGATCATGTCTTACTTTTTATGATGAACTTTGTTGTTTTGGTTAATGACTCACCCATTTCATTTTTCCCTTACAGTAGATGTCTCAGACAGAGGTGTCTATCGTCTCCATTACTATTTTGATTGGTTATTAAAGGATTAACCAAGCACATAAACTCAACTAAACAGGATCAAAGGATAAGAGGGATTAAAATCAATTTAGATCTCTTTCTATTTTACACCTTCTATTTGTGGATTATGTGATTATATTTGGTTGTGGTACTAAAGCTCAATGGATGGTGTTCCGTTTATTTTTTATATTTCCTATTCTCCATCTAGTATGGCTATTAGTTCACACAAATATTTGTTCATTCATTTTTGTAATTATGATGCGATTAAAGACCAAAGCTCCTTATTATCTCCATTTGAAAATTAGAATATAGATAAGAGATTAGAATATCTAGGTTTTTTTCTTGAAACCAACTTGTTATGGGAAAGAAGATTAGAACTAGCCTATACAAAAAGTTGTCAGATAGATACATAACTAGAATTTTAGGTGGATATCATTGGGGGGATACATATTCTTTCTAAATTTGTATTGGAAAGTATCCTAGTCTATCAGATATCTCTTTTTCGGGTACCTTCGTTAGTTATCAATTTTATTAGGAGATTTTTTTTTTCATTTTTTATGGTCAGGTAAGCAAGGAGTATCAAAATATAATCTTGCTTCATGGGAGAGTATTGTTCGACCAAAATTCCTTGGGGATAGGTTTTAAAGAACTTGGGATTGGTTTAGTAAGGAACTAAGAGCTAAAAGTCTATGGAATAGACTATTTAGGGATTGCCTTTGGAGAAAGATAACCAAGAAAAATATATCAAATACTCCTCAATCTTGCATTGGATTTGGAATCCTCAGAAAATTTCAAGAAATTCATCATCTATTTGGAGAAGATTAACTCGTACCTTTCCAATTCTAGGTGAAAGGTTGAGTTGGAATGTTGGTAGGGGTATATAGATCTTCATTGGTATTAATCCCATCATCAGCTTTGTTGGTAACTATAAGATTTTAGATCCACTATTGTCTCAATTACATGATGAAAATATGCAAGTCCTATCTCAGTTTAAACGTTCTGATGATGTTGATGTTTCCTCATCATATTGATACTTTGCCAATGAATTGGGCTTGAATGTGGAAGTGGAAAATAAATGGAATGACTATATCATGAAGTTGAATGGTGATAGTATTAAACTTTATGATAATGAGGATACTTTGTCCTAGGATTGGGATAATACAAAAATATTTCTCTCCACAAAGATTAGAAATGGCGAACAAATCGAATTTGGAAATGGTGCATTCCACTTAAAGTCAAATGTTTTATGTTTCTTTTTTTAAAGAGTAAGATTCTGAATTGGGACAATTACATAAAATAGGGTTTGTAAGTCCTGGATTTTGTGGTTTATATTATTAGGATATGGAATGTGTCACACATATTTTCATTCACTTCCAGTTTGCTAGATATATTTGGACTAAGCTCAAAGACTATTACAAATTCAAGAATATTGGGTTGTCTCGTATTTCCAGGATAATCTTTTTCATTGGTTTCATTCTAAGGTTAAATATAAGGAACTTCCCCTCTTTGCTATTTGGGAAATCTGGAAAGAACGAGAAGTGTATTTGACTGATGATATCAAACCAACTAATTTCAATATATTTATATGACTATAAAGAGAAACTTCATAACAAAGTCAAAATATCTTCATAACAAAGTCAAAATACAAATTTTACGTATAATAGTGGAAGGCATGACTATTGGTTTTTTTTATGGTGCTTAGGGGTGAGTGCACAAAGTTGAGGGTCTCTTTTGGCACATTAGATGCAATAGAAAATTGAAAAAACAAACATCCATCAACTTGCATCGATATTTTGAGACACTTACACAATGAATATTGCAATGAGTAAAAAACAAGAAATGTAGGAAATTGAATGACCTTTCCAAATATATAATTTTTTTCTATTGAAAATGTTGTTTACTATATAAAGTTAGATCTTTTTTAATGGGAACTTTTTATTTTTTGGACAAATTATAAGGTATATGTTTTTGTGGGTGTAGTGTCTGAGTGACTAAATGATGTAATAAACTTACGAAAATCGGTATACATATAAGGAACATATAGTACCCATGCACGACTATTTTTCCAATAATAAAGATAATATTTTTTTTTTAATTATCTAAGAGATCAAACCTTGAAAATGATACATCAATTGTCGGTGCAACATTTGAATGTCTTAATGCAATTATTTGGAAATGGGTTTTTTATAGCATGTAGAGCTCGATGTTATTTAGTGCAACATATATTTTTTTTTTTAAATGGTTGAGAAATGAAAGAGATATGGATGAAACACTAATAGTGTGTTTTATGAGTTGAGGAGTGATGATAGAAGATAAATAAGAAAAAAATAGAAAAAATAATGTATTCTTGTTAAAATTTACATATTTGAAATCTGCAAAAAAAACCATATCTGTTTCTAAAATCTCATAAAAAATGGAGGTGTGCAACATAATTAGACAAACAACTAATCATGAGCATATTGAAAATTTGGATATAATGTTGAATTAGCCATGGTTTATCATACTCCAAGGCATAGGCATGTTGAATCCGAAGTAAACTACGAATCAAACACGTAGGCATAAGAATTCCATTCAAGCATGGTTCGAGGCTCAGCCTTATCATTTGGAGGGAATAGATTTTTGAATTTAAACAAAACAGGAGCATGTTTTAGTGAAGCAAATGGGAGCGCATTTTAGTGAAGCACAATGTACGCACGTTTTTAAATACTACAATGAGTGCTTTTTTTAATCAATTATACCAATATTTTTATTATTTTATGTCCCCCCTTGATGCCCCTCTTCCCCCTAACTCTTACTAAC
>LPNX010100017.1:17831-32114 GCA_001517045.1 Pseudotsuga menziesii | reverse complement strand
CTTCCTCTCTCTCTCTCTCTCTCTCTCTCTCTCTCTCTCACGCATCCATAGCTCACCCCATACCATTAAGGATCCCCCCTCCACTTTTTCTTTGTCTCTCTTTCTCTCTCTCACACACACATCCATACATCTCCCCTTACCAATAACACCCCGTAACCTATAACCTACAACACCTAGACACCCCCACACACATCCACATGTCTCCCCTTACGACTAACGCCCCGCTCCCTTATATCACTCCCCAACCAATCAAACTACCTCTAACTCCCACCCCCCTACTACATCCCCTCTACAACACCTAGACACACCCACATTAATCTAACCCCCCACTCCTAAAAAGCTAACACACATTTTACTCTCTCTCTCTCACACACACACATCTACACGTCAACCCATCCCACTAATGACCCCCCCTCCACTCTATCTTTTTCTCTCTCTCTCTCTCACACACACACACATCCTTGTGTCTTCCCTTACCACTAAGGACTCCCCCCATTTTGCACATTTTATTAAAGAAAAACAAGAGTGCATTTTATTGAAGCAAAATGGGAGCACGTTTTATTGAAGCAAAATCGAAGCGTGTTTTATTGAAGCAAAATAGGAGCGTGTTTTATTGAAGCAAAATGGGAGTGCGTTTTAATGAACCAAAACAGGAGCACGGTTTATTCAAGCAAAACAGGAGCACAATTTTGCAAGGTAAAAGAAGAGCACATTTTTGTGTACTATCCTAATTGGCATGCATGCTGGCAGCCTTGCGACTAGGATTGACAGGGTCGGGATTGCTTGGGATGATTTCTATTTTATGGATCAAGAGTGATTGAATTCATTCTACCATTGCATCTAAAAGGTCCCTCAACTTTGTGCACTCACCCTTAGAAGAATGATGTTTGCGGGGTAGGTATGGTTTTAAAGGTAAAAAGGGACCATCATATAAAGTTATGGATGGGTGTTGGAAACTGTAACACCCCAAAATACTCAAGTAACTTTTAGGGAGATGGGGTAAAATTTTGGTTTTACTTCGCATGCATCTTTTATCATGATATAAAAGATATACTTCAATTGAGCTAAACATGTGAAATCTTATTTGGTCAAATATTACTAAGCTAATGCTTAGTTGTTAACCTTCTAAGTTTGAGGATAATAATAATGCACACTCACTTAGCACTAGTCACATATAACATTTTTAATGGGAAACATCATTACTTCTTAGTGATTCGAGATATTATCTAAACTTTAACCTTCAAACCCTCCGATTAATTACATACTTAATTCTTAATACAACTAATATCTAAACCCAATTATAATAAAAACTCTTATTTTAAATTACTAAAGTGGAAGCAAACAACTATAAAAATAGTTACAAATTAGGAAGGAGACTAAGAACCCTAGTGTAATCTTTCCTTGTTTTAAGAATATATGTAATGAGCCTCCTACTAGTGAAATACTTTATTTAGTCTAAGTTTAATATTCTCACATAATGGAATGCGAAATGTATAACAAGCTACAATGATCAAAGATTAAAGACATTAAGTAATATCATTAACCATTAAGCAATATCAAAATGCATATAAAATGCAATACAACCATCTTAATTCATATCTCTCTTCAGCAAGACAATATGGAGTATTCAAGTGATGATTTAACAAAAGGTATTTCCTCTTCAAGGTTATGAACTACCCAATAGTAACCATATCTAAGAAAATGTAAGGTATCTATACTGATCCAACAACGCTCTGTCTTTTTGAGTATTATGAGTTAATTATATATATTTACATTTGTTTCAAAATACAAACAACCATGTCGAAGGTTCGACCCTCATCCATTATCTTTTCAACTATATGTATATATTATATATTCCAAATGAATACTTATAATTCCCAAAGGTTCATCCCTTTTCCCAGCATTATCTCACAATGATAATAAATATATTATCAATAACCAAATAACTAAAATGCCCAAAGGCTCAGTCATTCATCTAAATTCAGGTATACATAGGTGGTTAAAAAGGAATGCTCAAGAAACATATAATTTTTTACATAATTAAATTTACTATTAATAAGAGGGGATCTGTTCTCAAACGTTAACTAATATGCATCAAAATATCTACGCATTAATGCAGAAATTGTGCAGTTGATAAAGAAGGTGTAGAAGTGGTCAACATAATATATTCATTCTTAGAAATCTCCACACAACAAGGAAAGTGTTCACTTCCTATGACAAAGGCATTTAGAACTCACATGCTAGAAACAAATAGCACTCATCAATGCATGGCCAAGATTGAGATTATTGCTTGGAAGGTTCCATCGCCAAGGATGTATGCTCTATTCAAATACAGATTCCTCCCAAAACACAATAATATGTGAATCCTTCCTGGGAAGGAGCGCTTCATTCATGCAGTAGCTATACATATACACAAGAGTGAAGAGGATATCCTTCCCTCTCTACAATCACCATGAAATTACAGTTAACACTGATGACCCTCTCTCACCATTACAGTTAACACTGATGACCCTCTCTCACCATTACAGTTTCACATCGATTGGACATTTATAAAAGAAGAAATATTAATAGAGATATCTATCTCTCTCAGGTTTAATAACAAGGGAAAAATATCCTACCAATTGAAATTTGTCTCCCTACAGAAGGCCTTCCTCCTTCACACGCGGAATAAAAAGAGCAATATATTGTGAGAATGAAATAGTTGAAGTTTCTTCGTGTAGCGCAGCGTTTATTAGGGATGGAATCAACTTCTCCATCACTACCGCTCTTTTCCTTTCTTCCCCTCTCGTTTCTAAGGCCTCGAACTAACTCCTCAATTGCCAAAAAACAGTTACCTAAAGATACAATCTATTTTAATATTCTCCTAACGCTCTCTATCATTTATTTCATAAAAAATTACTTATCTATCTTGTAATACATATTTTATATCTACATGTATGTGCTAACATCTATTTTCCTGAGTTATAATAATAATAATTAAGATGATATTTTAACTTTTAATTAAGATATTTTAAAACTAAGATTTAAGCAATAGGAGTTTATGTAAATACTTGCAGAAAACAATTAATGACCTGAGTTTCAGATAACATTTAAAGGCTTTAAGTGATCAAGTAAGCATTAACAAATTAGTTTTTATTTAGGTGCTCACGGCACAGAAATTCACATTAATACTTATAGTGCTTTATCGGCATACCTGAGCTTCTCGCCAAGACTTTGCACACTGTACCTTTTATTTGTATTTCTGTGGTAGAAAAATCGGAGTAGTAACAAGGATGTTACAGAAATGGTTGGAACAGTAGGGAGGAACTTCTATCCCTTTGGGACTATTATGGTTTTCCCAAAAAGGGAGAGTACACAACATCCAAAGTTTTCGTAATTTGAATTTTGTTATTGGCTGGGTTGTAGGTACCTCATCACCTAATATTTTTAAGCTTCAACCATGCGTAACTAAGACATGTGTTCTAATCAATGCTTTATCCAATAATTCCTTTGCTCATGTTTACCACGAGATAAATGAAAGTGTTCATAAAATCTCAAAAATTTCCATTATGGAAATGGATGGGTTCCTCCATTTTGAAGATATTGTTGAGAACAAGACTATGGATTCTGGCTCTTATTATGTGTTTTAGTTTTGGATTTTGTGGATGGGGTTTCTGGCATATTTTCCAGGTTGGTTTTAGATTTTGTCTTCTAACATTGTATGTTAGGTTATGTTTTGTCATGATGTAAGGAAGTTTTGATGACATGGACCATCTTGTTTGTATGGAGAAGGATGGGCACATTGATGTAAATGTGATTCATTTTGAATAAACAAGTTACTTTTTTTCAGTCTGGAAAAATAAATACAAAATATTGAAGTGCAAAAAAAATCAAAATTC
This sequence comes from Pseudotsuga menziesii, assembly GCA_001517045.1. NCBI lineage: Eukaryota > Viridiplantae > Streptophyta > Pinopsida > Pinales > Pinaceae > Pseudotsuga > Pseudotsuga menziesii. The sequence goes on along the minus strand of LPNX010100017.1, from coordinate 28,236 downwards.
ATAAGATATTTTTGGAGAAATAGTGTTAATTGAATTTATGGAATTTTTTATACAACTAAGATATAAAAGTTCAAACCTATTTACAAACAGTGTATTCCATTCATTTCCACTTGTGAGTAGACTTTTCCTCTAGAATAAGCAACGTTTTGGGATCAAAATACAATCTTGTTTAAATTATTAAAATGATGTTTACTTTAAGCACATTAAGATGGTGTTTAAACATTAAAAGGAGTAAACTACTTAACCGATTATTTGCACCGATCGGACGACTTGGCTTGCGTGAGCGGTCACATCCGACGTTGCCGGTCGTCCGATCGGTGCAAATGGTCGGTTAAATAGGTCAATCTACATTAAAATGACAATTCATTCAAATATTATCTTTTAGAATGAGTTGGTAATTCGCAAGAGTTATTATTAGTAACACGAGAATTTGGGAAGCTTTATCAAAATTTTATGTAATATTTTTTTTATTCTAGAGGACAAGTAAATGGAGAGAGCTAGCGTTTTGGAGGATATTGTTCTATTTTTTGTTGGAGTAGGTAGGTGTGTTAGTTTTTTCTCCTAGGATGGCAGAGGAGGAGTCCTTATCCTGGTTAGATGATGATCGGGATTGGACATATGGGATTATTTTCAAAATAGTCCAGGAGCTCCTAGTGGAGAGTGAGGACATCACATACCCATTGGTTGGTTTATTGAACAACGAGGGGTATTGTCATATAAAAAAGATTTATGTGGTTTGAAGAGTCAATATGTTAGTACATCAAAATATTTTCCATGTGGAAATGTGAGTTCCAAAAAAGGGTTTTGAGGTATCTTAGAGGGATGTGAAAGGAACAAAAGGTAACAATTCAATCTCAGTGGAAAAATATGCAGTTAAGGGAGAAACAAGGAGGAAAACTGTGTTGGGATGTGATGACTTTGTTCCATTGGATAAGGGGTTGTCTGAAAGACAAAAGAAGCTTTCAATTCCTAGAGCCAAGGAGGAAACAACATTAAAATATTTCAAAGTTAGATTAAGTAGATCACCTATGGTATTAGGGAAAGATATCAATATGGAAAAGGTAGCGACTTTATCCTTAATGGCTCTGGTGGGGAGGTTGGAGTATATATTCTTAAATAGATTAGAGATTTTGAAATGGATTAGCAATGCCTTGAAGCCTCTGTTGGTATATTTCCCAAAGTTTAGTTTGTTGGTGAATGGATGGATGTGTTTTCACTTCATTTCCAAGGAAGATACTACAGTGGTATTTGAGTAGACTTGGGTGATAACGACGAGCTCTTTTTTTAAGCAGATGGCACCTATATTTAAATCTTCAGAAAGATAATGTCATTAGGAGACATCGATGGGATCTCCTTCCTATTTTCCCTGTGCAATTATGGTCTAAGAATGTTTTCATAGATATAGCGAATTCAATTGGAATGTTTTTTGGATGAAAAACTATTTTTTGCAGAGGATAAGAGGATGGATTCGATTTTAGCGGAGTTTCATGTCTCTGGGGGTTTACTTACTGAATTTGAAATTAGTTGTAGGCACTAGAATTTTGTGCAATTCCTGGACTATTGGAAAATTTCTTTTAGATTTCATCCATGTCATAGGACTAGTCATCTAAAGAAAAAATGCCTGGGTTTTTTATGGTGACATTTTACAAGGTTGTTATAAGAATTCAGAGGGGATGAATCCTTATTTAGATTGGAAAGAAAGAGAGGTTTGCAATAAGGTTGTAGAAGATTTGGAAATTGAAGGGACTCCTCTATAGACTCATGTTGGTGAAAACCCATCAACAAACCCTCATCAACAGGGGTTCCCACTCTATTGACGCCCAACTAGCGTGATCTCCCTGAGCACTGACCCAGACAGGTTTTACCCTACCCAGCAACACCTGCGGAGCATATGAAGTCTCACCCAAAATGTTCGAGGGAGAGCTCTCAGAACTGCATTAAGTTTATAGTAAGGAGGAGGATATGGGAATCAACTATTCGACATAACTATCAAATTTTGGTAGAGCCATTTATCAGAGACCACAATATTCATCATAGATCTATTATTCGAATCACACATCTAACAGATCGCATAATTCAACTATCCATCGCATCAGTATGGCATTCTTCATTCATAAAACAAATCAATTGCAGTAAATGAAGAGAGGAAAAAACATCAGAACATATTCACTTGCATCAACCATTAGATCGCAGAAACAATAAGACAGAAAAAAGTAAGAAAGACAACAATTCATATAAACTCTTATCTTATCATATTACTTTTGTGCAAAGATTCACAGATTTGAAATGGTTGCAATTCAAGATCTCGTCTTCTCTCTCTCAGTCTGTCTACGTATCCATTTTACAATTGCAATTCTAATATATATATAGGCTTTCCCATTTACATTCAAGGTCCACTTCTGACTAAGTTCCTAACTAATTAACCACTAATGAACTATATCCATCAAATGCGGTCAATCAATACAACAATATGCATAAAATATTCAAAAGCGATTTGTTTTCTACCCGTCATGCTATCTTAGGCTTGTGTGGTGTCGCATGAGATTGCATAGCTTCCGTGGTTCTTTGCAACTCATTGACCCTAAACCCCTGAAAACAGGCCCCCAACACAGTCTTGTGGCTTGTCCTCAAGCCATGTCAGCTAGCCATGATGTCTTCCTCAATCATGTAAAGTAGAAAATGTCACATATGCATATGTGTGCGACTGGTTCTGGATTTGTCGACTCACATTTTTACCGCAACTGCTTCCTTCAACATTAACTACAATGGATTTAATCAAACTTGTAGACTTATAGATAACTGGAGATTCCATTATGCTCCAGCTTCGATGAATACTACCTCATTCTCGATTTGTTGTCGCCCTTCGCAAAGTGTCTATTGGCCCAGTATGGAGCCCTACATATGAACACTTGTTCCTTCCTTGTAGTTAGGCTCAGGCCACATCTACCCACTCAGTCCTTTCGGGTAGTCAGGTCCAGGCCGCATCTACCCACTCAGTCCTTCTGGGCTCATCCAATGCTTCTTAAAGCACCCGCTTCCCTATTCATGCATACTTAGTTGCTTTCAGTAGGAACTCTTCTCCCATTTGGGTTCCTTATGGGTTTCTGAGTTAGCTCCTTAGATCGAATGGGAGAAACATAGCCAAGGATGACTTCGACAGAGACTTTTATCTCTACCAAACTAACTAGTGTACTCACACCTTGTTTGTCAATTTCGATCGAGACAACATTCTCACTGATAGGCTGCCCTGTATCCAGGGAGGTCTAAATAGACCCTTCAACCACAACTTCCTTACGTAGTGGAGATTCTTTCAACATCTCAACTCAACTCTTCTGCAACTCTGTTCAGTGCATCCCTTCCGAATGGGGTTCATATAGCTACCGGTTCTCAGCTTATAACACCACCTTTGACTTAGATTCCATCATGACTCATTCGAGTGCATCATTATGACTGGATCCCTAATATGTGTGCTAAATATGTCATCGATTCTGCCACCCTATCTTTCAGATATGCCATGATGAACTCTGATGTCAACCATGTTGTCATTTCCTTCTCTAACAGCTGTTATTGAGTATTGACGGCACATCCGGTCACCGTCACGGAGTCTCCTGTACACTGTGACCTAGTCTTTTCCTCCTAGGTGACTACCTATCATGCAACCCTATCCCTTTTGCATGTTTCGGCCCTATCTTCTTAGCATAGCCTCCTGCAGATGCTATCTTGTATAGTATCTTGAATAGGTACTATGCTTAGGTCTTTCTTGGATAGTATCTTGTATATATGCATATTGCTTGACTTTCAGTGTGCTTTTAGTATTTTCAATATGGTTTTGAGTTTAGTGTCCGCATCTGTTTATACCATGTTTTGGTCATGCAAAGCAGATGGATTTCTATGGCTTTGCTGATGGTGCTTGTTGCCACACCTTGAATCTCACCTCAGCTGCCTAGGTCCTCTATTCCCTAGCTGAAGATTTGGTTAGTTCAGGAGAGGTTTGTATCGGTCCCGCTACCAACAATATCGTTGAGTATCGAGCAGTCATAGGTCTTTTGACTGAAGCTGCCTCCTAGGATGTTTGCAATTTGGTAGTCTTGATGGAATCACAACTTGTCGTTTGTCATCTAAACCATGTTTATACCATTATAAATCCTATGCTTCTCCACCTCTTCCAGAGGGTAAGCTTGTTAGAAAGGCCATTCTAAACCATCACTTATAGGCATATCCCTAGAGAACATAATGTAGTTGCTGACTCGTTAGCTAATTACATCCTAGATTGGAATATTTCCCATTCATGACATTGAAATCAAACATGGTTCATTGTAAATAAACAACTAGATACACATAAAACTCATATAAAATACATTCACCATTTGAGACATATAAACACCAGGTAAAATTCTGTATATATATATATATATATATATATGAACATGTTTACAAAAAAATAGGTCATGAGACCTCATTTGAAGCACGTAAGGCTTTCAGGAAAAAATTGCCATACAAAATCCTAAAGTTATTAGCTTTCAGTAGATATCTCATGCATACAACATCTAGTGATGCTCGTGGTAACACATCACTACCCGAGCTAATCTATGTAGCAGTCTACTAAACCGACCTGGTAAACCTACTATAGGTATCTAATACATCAAAGGGAGGTCATCAATGGAAGCATGAGGGATTTCTAAGGTCAACCTCTCCAGGTTTTCCTCTAACTCCACGGCCATATCATCGCCCTGTGGTACAAAGCAGGCTTTAGCTCGTCTATCCAATGGGGAATCTCCCCCAGGTCATGCTGATCCAACACCTGCATGAAAATATTAAGGTCTCATTACTTGACATAAAAAATATAAAACATTGAAAAACATAAAAACACTATGTCCATTTTAGGGTTTCTTGCTTCTTACCGAGGTCACCCCACTGTCCACCAGGTGGGAGCAGTAGGTGAGGGTCTCCGCTGAAGTCCGTACTTGCATAAGCATAATCCTCCACCATGAGGATTTGATCTCTGAGCCATCGAAAGAACAGGTCACCGAACTTCACCTTCCCCCTGCCCGCTCTAGTACGGGCCATAATCCGTACCCACCTCTGCATGCGGGGGTCCCGTGCTCTCAGCTCTGTAAAGACCACTTGGTGTCTCATCTATGGTACCCACTCAAAAAAGAAGTAGGCTAGAATGGAGCCAAAACTGAACTGCTTCAGTTCCCCCTGCCGACACTTAGTCAACTAATCCTTGAATATAGGAAGCAAGGCTTCCTCCTAGTTGAATACTGTAGGTGCCATAGCCTCTATGGCATAGAGCATGTGTGCCCTAGAATCCTGATGCACTCCCTGGCTTCCCACCACTCTTTGCATCGTAAACAAGACAGTTCGTAGAGGTTCGTCCATCACTTCCTTTATGGGGATTTTCTTCCCCAATGTCCTATTCCCTGGGATACAGTGACGGTCTATCAACACTTGTGTGGTAATATCCCCTCATAGGGAACCTGTCAGTGAGATGGGGGTACCCCATCTCAAGAGTCCAGTCAAGAAGTAGATATCCTCTACCTCTACTGTCAGAATATGAGCCCCAACCTCAAAGTGTTGCTGCTGTGGATTCCACATCCGGAGTATGTGCTCTAGTAACCGCTCGTGTGATACCATATTGGGAGTCCAAAAGAATTTTAGGAGTCCACAGTCTCGTAATGTGGCTATGCAACCCGCATTCCTTTCAGCAAAAGAATCATCATTATCATGTTGCCTTTCCTTCCATATCACCATTTTTTATCAGCAAAAGCCTGTAAAAAACAATCATAACACCTATTAGAATCATTCTTAATCATTTAAATCCAAAGAAATGATCTAGTTTTTCTTGTGTTAATAATTTTACATCTTCACGGCCGGCACCGCCTATGTGCCATTGAAGACAGGCAGTGGCATTGCCTATGCATTTTGTTTTCAGCACGGTTCTAGTGAGATACTGCGTGTCCTGTAAGGGATAAGCGCAGTTCCCATTCCCATGGTTTTAGGGCTTGTCATACAAGCCCAAAACACCATCCAAAATCAAAATTAAGACTATGAAAAGGAAGAGTAGGGTTTGAGCTATAACCTAGAGCTGACGGTGCTCGAATCTGATGATGGAAACTCCCAATATTAACAACTGAATATCTTACTAGGAAAGTGCTCCAAATGCTCTCCACTATGGGTAAATAGTGAAATGATTTTATTTTTCACTATTTACATGACTTAGATACACATTTTTGGGTTTGACATGCTATAGTTTTGATTTAAAATCACTTTTTACTCAAAATTTATCGGTCGTAATCCCTTAATGTCAATTATGAGTGCATTTAACACTTGTTTTTAAGTCGATTGTAGGATAGAGGAACCATAGCAGCAAAGTTTTGGGAATTCATTTTTGACTTTTTCGTACTACTATAAAAGGGAAATAGTCGATGAGCATTTGTTACGACACTTTTGTTACACTCTTGAAACCTAGTATCAAAGGTCAAAGTCCGTTTCCGTTTCTTTCCAAGGTCATAAAAACTAACATTGTGTAAAGAAACCTCATGGAGTCTTCTTTTAACTTTTTTCACGCTCCTTATATACGAAAAGATTGTCAAGTCTATTTTCGATTCTTTCCAGGCTCGTAAAAATTAACATTGTGTAAAGAAACCACATGGAGTCCTCTTTAAACTATTTTTAGGCTGCCTAAATATGAAAAGATTGTTGAGTGATCTTGTCTTCTTCATGCTTGTTAAAACATTTGAAGAGTCATCTCTCTAGTGGTAGGTTATCTCTTTTTTGGTTCGGATGGACTATTTACGAAAAAGGAACACTTCAGCCAATCATGACTAGAAGAGTTCTCTAAGGTATTATTTTATACTTTTTTGGGCCATAGGGACTAAATCATACGAAAAAAGACCCTTTGGAGTCTTCTTCTGTAATTGTTCAAACTCTCTAAACATGAACGATGCCGAGTTTTCTTTCATTGGACTCGTTAAATTAAACACTGAGAGACTAGTTTTTGGGAAAAAAACCCTCATCTCTCAGGTTCATAAAATATATGAGTTTGGACTTGTCTTCAAATGAGCTATACCGAGTGTTTGTTACCCTCTTTGAACTCGTAAAACCGAAAAGAGGCACTCATCGATCATGATGGGGGAAATGGGAAGGGAATGATTTTGCAAATAAATGGTAGGAGTTTGTCGTTAGATTTGAACATGGCACTTGTCTGCATATCATTACAGTCAATTGGGTATTCAGTTGATCTTCATGACGATCTACTTTCATGAGTCATGTCACTTCTTTGAATCTTTCAAAAGAATGCATTGTCCAGTGTCACATCGTGAGTCTGTCCCGTTTAGTCATGCTACCAAGTCTTGTGTCGTGTCACCCGATGTTCAAAGGGAAGTTGAAGAAGTTGATATCTACAATCAAAACAATCTCTGTGTCAGTACTTTTGAGTCAATCTTGTGGTTACTACATTCACATCGTTCCAGAGCTATGATTTCGAGTTTCGTGTTGTCGATGTGGGACTCATCATGGACCTCCTTCAATGAGACTATTCCCGTCGACATCAGCTCGTTATCTAGGAAATAGTCTTAGAAACAAAAAACTTAGTACCTTGAGGTCTGTATGCCTTAATGGCAGATTCTCTCGCTCTCGACATAGGTTCACATCATTGAGCTTTGATCAATAGAATCGACTAGGTGTTTGACATCAAGACATCTATTCACACTCAGTAGATTGTACTACGGTACCTTGGGAACACCTTGGGAATCATTGACATCAATAGTGATTTCCCTCGCACTTGTTAACGGTTCACATCATTGACCGGTAATCAGTGGTTTCTACCATGTTCAACTTCAGATCATTGTAATCACATGGATACAATCGTACTTTACGGAATACGAGATGAATACCTTGGGTATTTGTTTAGCGCTCATTGCTTTCCCCATTTTGCAATGGAGTTTTGTATATCTAGCATGGATCCACATTTGTATGGTTGTGGCTATTCTCAAATTTGTGTATGTATGACATAGATCTACATTGTATGTCTGGTAGCTATGTCCAAGTTTGAGTCCTCTATCACATGGATCTACACTGCATTCTAGTAGCCATGCTTGGCTATTCCTCCCATGGATCTGCCTTGTATTGGTCTGTATCCATGAGTTGGTTACTTGTGTCTATGAGTCAAAAATATTGATGTACTACAGATGCCTACTGGACGACATTCTCTGATCAAGCTGACATTTTCACCTCTGGGTGACAACTTGTTCTCTCAAATCTCTTGTTTATTGTATCCCTCTAAGACTGACGCTTTGGAGAGCATTCTGTTATACCCAAATCCTGCACCACCATGTGATAAGACCTTTGACTTACATGTTTTCCCTTAATCCTAGAATTTAGAGTGGAAACCCCATGTTGTTTGTCAATCCTACATGAAAATATTCAGCACCGCGCCTTCCCTGTGAACCATGAGTGGTACCTTGCTCGCACCGCCTGTATCATGTTTTTCATAAGCAGTGCCACCACCTGTGGCTTTTTTTCCATAAGCGTTTCTTATCTAAACCGCTCTGTCATAAGAGGAGAAAAGCAGTACCATGGGTAAAATGAGAAAAAGAGAAGTTTCTCGAGGCTTCTAGATCATGATCATTGTGTCCTCCCTTATCCCTATCATTGTGGGTCAATTGAGTACGAGATCCCCCATCATAAGATCTTAGAGGCCACCTCATCCACAAATCTCTCAACCATTCATATCCATTGAGTCTTATAAATACAAGCTCATGTATATGGTTGAGGGGGAGAACTATAGAGGTATTGTTATGTTGTTGAATTGACCACTTGGCCCAAGCCATTGGAGATCATAGAGAGAAAAGTTGGAGCTTATGGGGATGAAGTGTTTGTCTCATAGAGATGCATGTCGACACTAAGGCTTAATTGGTTGTAAACTTCTCCATACATCTTAATGCAAAGCTGATTTCCGTCCCACATTACTGTTGTTTTGATTTCGCATGTACATGTTGTTAGATTCCTTAGTCACTAACATGGATAAGCCGATGATGTTCTGGTAGCTTTGATGTGTTTGCATGTTTGATCTAGTTGTAGGTACACAAGTTCACTATCGAAGTAGCATTCCGGGTGTCTATGACATCCAGGGAGGGTTTTCATCCTTTGTCATTCGCTCATTTGTTCTAGATTTGAACCATTCAGACCAGAGGAACAACTTCTATCCACAGAAAGTGAAATATTCCTAGTTACAAACATTTCCCCCACAAAAAAATGGTCTACCATCCACACTTTTCTCTCCATGGCAGCACAAAATGGGTGGAAAGTCCACCATTTGGATGTAAAAACTATTTTCTTGAATAAAGACTTGAAAGAAAATGTCTTCATGTCTCAACTATAAGGTTTTGTTATGAAGTGACAAGAAAACAAGGTATGCAAATTTGTCAAATCCTTGTATGGCCTAAAACAAGCACCATGAGCATGGTATGAAAAGCTACGCGAGGATTTTCTAAAGCTAAATTTAAAGCATTATAATCTAGTTGATGATGCAACATGGTTTGTGAAGAAACTTGGAAGATCGATTGTATTTCTTGTGGTATATGTAGATGACCTTTTGATGAGAAGGAACATTGAAGATTATATAGAATCCATAAATAAAGATTTGAAGAAACATTTTGAAATGACTGACATGAGACATCTTCATTACTACATAGGAATTGAAGTGTCTCAACATCTTAAGTACATATTCATATCTCAGAAAAAATTATGTTGGAGAATTGTTGAACATATTTTGCATGACAGAATGCAACCCTCCCTCAACTCCAATGGAACAAAAGTTGAAGATCACATAAGGTGAAGGAAAAGAATTTGAGGATGCAACCAAGTACCAACAACTTGTAGGAATCCTTATCTACCTTACTACTACCAGACTAGATATTTCTTATGTTGTTGGCATTATTTATAGATTCATGCACAAACCTCGTGAAGGACACTGATCTGCATAAAAAAGAGTTCTAAGGTACTTGAAGGGGACTCAAGGCTTTGGACTCAAATACACTAAGATGGAAGACTTCAAACTCATTAGGTACGCTCATTCAGAATTCTATGGTGACAAAGAGACAAGAATGTCCACTTCTGGATACACAGTGAATCTTGGATCAACAACTATTTCTTGGAGCTCACATAAATAGTTAATTCAATTAGATTCTACAACATAAGCATAATATGTAGCAGTTGCAAAATCAATAAAGGAGATTGTGTGGCCTAGGAAGATACTTGAAGATTTCTAGGAGAAGCAAGAAAACTCCACTCCCTTAATGATCAACAACACTTATGCAATCAAGTAGGCGTAAAACCCTAGATTCCATGATCAAACCAAGCACATCAACACAAAGCACCATTTTATTTGACATCATGTAGA
>LPNX010099977.1:236013-307816 GCA_001517045.1 Pseudotsuga menziesii | reverse complement strand
AAACTGTGGGGACTTACCTAATGACTTGATATGACTTGATTACATTATTAATCCTCCCGATCGGAACATCGGGGTATGACCACATGAATCAAATACATAAAGAAACATCCCGGAATAAACATCGGGTTACAATATATAAAATACATATAAGAATACATTCCGAAGTTACATATACATCAACAGCTGATTGCCCTTCGAAGAGGTTTGTGCAAAAACATTTGCACTTTGGGAGGAGGGGGTAGCCTTTGTTGCCTCCGCTGTAGACTGTTTGACAGACAATTGGTGAAGTTGTTTTGTCAAAGACTCTACAGTGGGAGAGTTTACGGACCCAACCACACCATCGGCATGGGGTCTAGGCTTGGGTTTCTCGGCCTCATGAGAAGGCCTTGGTGCCTCAGGGATGATTTCATATAAAATCCCAGACTGTGAATATATCAAGTCCAATTGATGGGCCCTGAGTATGGCTTCTTCCTCACTAGTCACTCCTGATGTAGAAACATCCTTAGATATATAGGGCAATAAAGATTTAAGGAACCATTCTAGTAAAAACTCAAGAGGGATGGTGGCTTTAATAAGGCTCTTTCGCCTCCTCCACTCTTGGATATGATCCGAGATGTGGGTTGCCTTATTTTGTCTAAAGGTGGACAACAAGTCCGTTCCGAAGTCGTAACGGACTGGAAGCTGAAAGTGGCTAAGGAAAGCGGTAGCCAAGTCCCAGAAGCTGCTAAAAGCAGCAGAAGGCAGCTCAATGTACCATTTTGCTGCAGTGCCTATCAATGTCCTCTGGAACAGCCTAAGTCTCACTGAATCTTCATTCAATGAGTTGGAAGAACACCAAATATGGAAGGTGGTGGCATGTGCCCCAGGCTCTTCACCAGCCTTACCTTCGAACTTAGGGATGTCCGAAGGCATTTTGGTGGGAACAGGTGGCCACAAGGGGTCATGCCTCACCGGATCGTTCATCAATTTCGATAAGTCTGGCAAGTTCAAAGTTGCAAGAAAAGGAAGCTTTGGCCTAGCTGGTGTAGTAGATGTACTAGCTTGGGTATTCGAGGGTCCAGCCCCTGAATGCCCATAGGTAAAGGTGGGGTTGCCCCCAGACACCGGTTGTGAAGTGGGTAGGTTGCTTTGGAACGGGTTCCATCCGTAAGCCACTGGGTTTTGGGTAGGAGGTGCAGTGTAAGTGGTTCGGGTCGTCTCCATAGAAGTAGGGGTCTGAAAGACTGGAGCAGGTATCCCTCCACTAAACAAAGAGAAGGGGGAGCTCGTATATGGGACCGAAATAGGGGTTTGGTAGCCTTGCCCATAAGAGGTGTCGCTACCAAACTGCACTCCTACATATGCGGGAGGTGGACCTACGTATGGACTGGAAGGGGGTATGTGCCCCCCATTCCAAGGGAATCCTTGGACAAAGGCCAAGGATCCCACCGGACCACTGTGGGTAGGTTAAGGGAAGGAAGAAGGCATTGTAGGCATACTGGGAATCCTTGTAGCCATATCACCAGATATACTTCCTATGTTCGAGTAAACCGGTGGTTGAACCACTCGGCTTGCTGGAGTTAAGGGTGTGGAAGGTAAGTTAGATCTAGGGGTACTAATCGGGGGAGGTAGTACCCCTTCAACCGGAAGGGTTGAGGTGAAAACAAATGAACTTTCTCCTTCAGAAGACATATCTCTACCTACAGGTACACCTAGTACTGGTGAACTAAAAGGCCTAACCTGCACGATCACTGTACCGTTCAAATCAGTCAAGGGGGTATTATAATTTCTTGCAAACTTGTCAGCTTGCAATTCTTCTACCTCGACTGTATCAAAGTCAAAGCGGTTAGCTATTAATTCCGGTTCACCAAGAACCTCACTTACTCCTACTGGTTCAAAAGAACCACCTGTGCTTAGTCTCCGCCTTTGAGGTAAACGTGGAGGTTCCAGTGGTGAGAGAGGAGGAAGGTTTCTCAACCTTCTTGACCTTCTAACAAGTTGGTCCTCCAAAATTAAGACTTTGAAAAATCACACCCTAAGGCCAACTAAACACAAGCAGATCCACAGAGCATACACTAAAAAGATCCTAAGCCTCAAGCAATCAAAACAGGCTATAAAGATATGCTTTCCCGAAGAAAGCTGATGAACAGTTACTTGGCGTCCTTGAGGGGTTCTTAGGCACAAGCAGAGGAATCACCCAACCACCCTCCTACACTTTCCACAAGGGTTACCTTCCAAGTCCATTCAAGGTGAACCAGAAATAACCTTCCGGTTTACCTGGGTATGAGCCCTAAAAAGACAAGAGACTAAGGCTACCTTGACAATACCTACTGTCTGGGGGGACAGTCGCAAGCCGAACTCGTACGCATGGGCAGGGTAGCTGAGCCCAAAATTCTACCTAGATAGAATCCCCAGATGCGTAAAAGTCCTGGGTTACGTTTTGACAAGGATTTGGGGGGTTATCCCCTCTGTCCAAGTCTCCACACGGCCTAGTGCTTAACTCCCGTTTGAGAGGAGCTTCCCAGATACAATGGTATAACCAAGGATTTACCTAATGAATAGCTCACTACGTCTGAGTTTATAGTTTGTGGGAAGTTTACACTCCCTAGCCCACAAACCTAGCCTAAGCTAGTAGGTGGAAGGCCCTAAAAATAAAAACTTACTAATAGATTTTAAATTTAAGCGTTAATTTTAAGAGCTGTTCTTTACTCAAAGGAAGTGGAAGTGATGGACTGTATGATGTTATGACTCAGCAGAAAATAAATGAAAGCAAAAGTGCATCTAAAGCAAACTAACACTATGAAATAAACTTCTTTTCATTTTTTCAAATAAATATTGATGAACTATATGCAGCAAAAGAGAAACTAAGCCTATATGTTTTTGTATTTTTCTGAGATAGTATTTCTTAAACTGAAACAAACACTACTCTAATGCAAAAATTACAATGCAAAAGATTAACTATATTTTATTTTTCACTTTAAAAAATGCTCAAAAAAGTACTATGCATGTATAAAATGCAATGCTTGAGTACACTTGACACTTATAGACTGTATAAAGAACGCAAACTGAACTAACAGGCAAACAGAACCTAGAAACCAGCAAGAGAAGCGGGCTAGGACCTCAACTTGGGTGCAGACAATGACCAAGAGACCACTGCAGACTTTTAAACAGGCAAGTGCAAACCACAAACTGATAAACAACAGACTGGACAGACAGAGTCGAAGACCCTGATCACTAATCTAGACTCAGGCACTCACCAACAACCCAAACAGGCCAGAAAGTTTCAAGATGCAGACAGTAAATAGAACAAGTAAAAAGAATCCAAGGGATTCGGGAAGCACTAAGATGTGATCACCTGATACACTCAGACAACTCTGCAACACTCTTAAAGAAAGTCTCAACAGAAAACAGGACTTATAGCAGGCTAAAGAACAAGCAAACTTTAACACAAAAATCACAGTTTTCAGGAGTATGCGCGACTGTGTAGTAGTGCAGGTCGCGAATGATGCGCGACTGTTCTATAGAACAACCCACGTATGCAACTCAGTATGCGTGACTGTCTAGAATGACAACCCACGCATGGGCATGAAAACTTCTCAAAAACAGAGAAAGACCCAAGACTTTCAAATGCTACAGTAAGTAAGAAAACAAGACAAAAGATCACAAACAAAACTTCGAGCAATGACTGGTCAGGACAACAGAAAAAGACCTAAAGCAGACTAGGCCTCCCCAGCGGAGTCGCCAGTTTTGTTGTACAGGATAATTCACCTAATAACCTAGGTCTGGGGGGTTACCAGCATACTCTAACCTTGCAGACAAATTGACTTTAGAAGTATAGAATAGGAAATAGGAAAGTAGCAGGAACTTACTTGTGAAATACGAAGGTTGATCCAAGCTAGCTTCTTCCTCTCTGATCCGCTTCCAAAGTCTCCAGGATAATTCCTCCTTCACCTGTTAACAAAGATTCTTCCAAATACAGTATGATTCATATATAAAGATGCAGATTAGACAAATCATATATTATAAGGAAATGTAAACATTTACCAATCTACAACACATGAAACACAATATGGAAGAAGTAATCTACTTTATTAACAATAATAGAGGGAGTTTAGGTTACAACCCAATGTATAAACAAGGGACTCCTCTGTCACCAAAGGACTCTGAGTTTCTCTGCTCCAAAGATTCTGTAGACAATCCACCAGCATAACTTTGCTCTCCAAGTATATATCCCCAATCCCCTCCCCAAGGCCTCTATTTATATGGATGAAATGAGGCAGTTCTTGAAGGTTAGGGAGGTTGTAGCAGTTAATGGGATTAAGGTAAATGAGTAAACTAATCTCCCATTAACTCGTGTTTTTAAATATTAATTTTGAGGAAACCATGCGCGGGTCTGTAGTAGAGCAACCCGCGTATGATGCACGACTCTATACAAGTGCAACCCGCGCATGGATGTATGCACGACCTGCTGAACATGATACTCGCGCATGATGTGCGAGATGTCAATAGGTATAGTCACGCATGCTACTCAAAATCATAAAATGGAAAAGTAATCAGCTGGGCATATAGGCAATGTATTTCATCATCAACCAAGGTATAATGAAACTAGGCAAACCTCAATCCATAAGTGTCCTTTCGTGTGCCGACCTGAGGGAAGTCAGCACTCGGACGGAGAGGTGCCAATTAGGTGTATAACAGAGACCAAAGAGAAAAGGCATGTCACTAGTTTCAAAAAAAAAACAAGCATAGACCCAAAAACCCCCACAGGTAAAGAAGGAAGAATTAACAACAAATAGGAAAATTGGTTCCCACTTTTTAGACTGGTTGGTACTAGGTCTGTTGTGATAACATGCTGAACTCCAATATAAAATGACAAAGAAAAACTCAAAGCTCCAATAAAATACCCACCACCAAACAAGGGACAGTAAAACACTCGCAAAGGAAGGACAAATAATAAGAAAAATCAACATACCTGCCATGAAACCAAGGAAACCAAACCACCAAAACCACATTCGACACTGACGCCAAGAAAACAGGTACTCCCTACAATTAACAGGTAAGGAAACTGTGAATCAAAACTAGGGTTTCCTATTGCCATCGAAGCTCTCCACTCATTCCCTCCTTTCGCTTCTTCACTAAAGCTACCAAAAAACATTTGTGCCCACAAATGGAACGCCAAGGGTGATCTCATTGACAACAGTTGCATGGGTGTTCCTTAGAATCTCATCGTCGAATTGGTAGTATTGGATCAATTTAAATAATCAATGTAGAAGAGTTGGATTTACTGAAAGAGTTTACTAATGATACAAATATTAGCTAATGAAATTCTTTGTTTTTATGGAATCATGACTCTTCATGAAAGCATTTTGATATTTTACTTTTCATAAAGTTGTACCTCTTTCTTCATAAAGTTGGACCTCTTTTTATTGAGTAATTGTGATTGGCATTCATACAAGGTGCTGCTTCTGGTGATACAAGAACTGAGCATATAATAAAAATGTACAGTGCGCCAAAGAAAAGTTAGAAAAATCCACCTTTTTAATGCAAAGTTTACCAAACAACTACACGAGGCATAAACGGTAGCACAAATACAAATGGCACTAAGTGTAGATCCAAATTAAATAGGAAACATAATCATTATTTGTATCACCATTTCTACCAAGAACATATATATAAACATTTATAGTATTAGTTTGTGATGATAACTTAACAACAACAAAAATAAAAACTTTTATTCCATCATAAATATATAGGTTTATATAGGTTTATAGTACTTATCTTTTTACAGTCTTTTTCGGTTTTTGGAGGGGTGAATTAGGTGACTAATTAACAGACAGGAGCCCTGTATCATTATCCAGTGGTCTCCATCCAGAAAAGGTCTATATTTAAATCATCCTCCAGCGGTCTCCATCCAAATATAGCCCTGACTTCTTGTCTTGATTCCTTTCCACCTCCCATTCCCCCTCCAACACTAACCTTGTTCGAATTAAATGCTACATGAAGAGTTGTGTAATGGAAGGTAATGACCCCATTTCCATTACTTTTCATTAATTACAAATTTTAGAAATAGTTTATTACATTTTACTTTATTTCCTTCCACTCTTTTATTTTTAACATGTATACTTTTCTTTCCTTCCACTCCATCATTTCTTCAAAGTCTCTTCTCTTTCTGTGGAAAATGGGTATGTGAAACTTTCTTTAAGTGATCCTATTGATTATGGTTATAATGAAGTTATGCTGAAAGTTTAAAGATATAGTATTACAATTAAAATTATAATATAAGAATGTCCTATTCATCCTTTCCTCTGCACCATTATGTTGAAGGATATATGGAACTATGGTTTGATGATTAATTCCATGTTGGCAAACATTGTTTTTAATTCATTAGCTTTATATTCACCTCCATTATCAATACATAATGTGCTTATATGTGATTGAGCTTCAGTTTGGATCCATACATGAATTTTTTAAATGTTTCAAAAGCTTGACATTTATCTTTCAACATTATACCCAACACATCCAAGTGTAATCATAAATAAAAAGACACGATATATTTATTTAATTAGTAGATGGAACAAACATTGGGCCACAAAAATCACAATGTATCAACCCAAGTTTTCTAGCTTTGGAACTGGAATCATAGAAAGGTTGTTTTCTATGTTTTCCAAGAATACATGCATCACATTGCTTCAATTTCCTTGGAATAGTAGGCAAACCAAAAAACACCCTTCTTTTTCAACAAAAAAAGACTATCATAGTTAATGTGCCCAAATCTAACATGCCACACGAAACTAGATGATAATGTACCTTCATTGTTGTGAGATAAGTATGAAAAATTATGTGATAAGCAGATGTCCCTTTCAATTTCAACAATAGTTCATCTTCTATTCCTGTTATAACAACCTTGTTGTTGGAAGCCTTCCTTATTTCAAATTTTCCACTGGATATATAAATAGAGTGGCATTTCTATCGAATATGCACAAGAGAAAACAAGTTCCTATGTAACTTAGGAAGATAGGGAACACCATACAGAATAAAATTTGGGAATCTAGGTAACTTAAGTATAATGGTACAAATTTTTGAAGGCTCGAGACTTGATTTATTTGCAAAATAGACTATACCATCTACATTGTCATTGAAATATTTAAAGAAGTCTCTTATAAAGATCATGTGGCATTCTGCACCTATGTTAAGTTGTTAAATTCAACAAAGCATAGGATCATCGGCTTGCATGAATTCAAATGAGAAGAGAAGGTTGCAAAAGTGAGAGAATAATTTAGCATAGGCTGATCAATTACTCGTGGAAAAATATTACACACATAGAGACACAATTGGAATAATATGATTATATTCATGAATCAATAATTAATACGTAATACAATGGTTATACATATAGGAGAATTCCAATGCCTAACATAGGATTTGAATATACCAACTCAGAATGAATCCGAAGCTAACTCAGTGTGGGAAGATCACCACTGGAGATGATTAATGCAACTATGAGTCACTAAATTATTCTACAATCAGTTGACTGATGAGGGTAGGTGAACAAAGGCACCCATGCTCCCTTCAATAATGCAAAGTGGCACTAGGATAACTGATTGTGATCTAACTAATGGTAATTGGAGCATAATTGATTACCTACCAAGTTCAACTGAAGGATATTGCTGGTGGAACTCAGAGTATATTTCTAAATTATAGGGATTAGTCCTTGGAGCATCGAAACTCATGCAATCAGGTGCAATAAGTGGCATATGTCCCCTAGGTGTGTCTCCCATACACTAGTGGAGTGATGAAGAACTATTAAGCTAGGAAAATAGACAATTAGACTATGTGGTCAAAGGGAGGATTAATAATAATCCCAACAACCCCCCCTTAATCCTGACATTAAACAACCTGGGCCCTAGAAACTAATACCAAAGGTCACCCATACAATATAAATGCAAAACATAATAACTGCTTAATAAAATTGAGGAAATAGGAAAAACTCATGGAAACCCCCCCCCTAAAAAATAAGCAGGAAAATCAGGATCAACCTTTCATATCAAGAGAAAATTTCTTGAACAAAAAACTTGTGAGAATATTTCTGCAACTTGCATATCTGTGGTGCGGGTCTTCCAAGGCTTGGATGCTGAGAGAGGAGGAGATTAAAGCTGCAAAATTGTTAACGTTTGATGCATAGAGTAACATACATAGAGTAAATAGCCCATATGGAGGGGTGAGGCTCAAAGAGAGTTCTTTGAGCCTCACCTCTCAAACCATACTAAGAAAGACACTCAGAACCAATAACCCAATAACGCAATCGAATAAGAGAAGTGGAGGATGTCAAAAATCCTTGAATGCTTTATTGAGAAGGCATAGATCCTTTTTATAACATTATTACAATGAGCCTTGTGGCAATACCATGGGTCAAAACCATGGGTTGTGAAATACCATGGATGAGAGAGGTACAATGTGCCTTGAAGCCATACCATGGAACAAAACCATGAGTTGTTAATTACCATGGATGAGAGAAGGTGGCCTCTCTGTTTAATGCTTTTATGATGAGTGAGAGCGTGTGGCCTCTCATTAAATGCTTTTATGATGACTGAGAGTGTGTGGCCTCTCATTAAATGCTTTTATGACTCATACATCTGAATTTAGACCATATTCCTCGTGAAATTTAGATCATTCCCAGTTGAGATATCTGACATATCTACTGAGACAAGACCAAATACCACTCACTTTGGTGGGCCAATATGTGCCATTTGGTATACAGATAAAAAAATTGCAGTTGAAGAAAATGATTCTCTGGATGTAACCATATGATGGGAGGCTCCTGAATTAATGAGGAAGACATGTGATTTTGAACATTTATCCTTCAGTGCATGGCATTTCTCATCATGATCTTCAGTATTTTCTCCAAAGTTAGTCTTCCTTGCGCCTTCTGGGAGGGAAATATTGTGTTTCTCAAGGAGTTTTTCCATCCGATCAATGATCTTCTTCATATAATACTTCTCTGTATGGTTTCCTTTTTCATAGTAAGATCATTTTCCCTTGTTAGACCTCTGATGTTTCTCCTTCGTACAAATCAATGCTTCTTATGTTGGATCAAACTCATCTTTTGGTTCAAATTCAGTGTTTTTCTTTTCTTTACCTTTCTGCTTCCTTCTTTCTTGCGTATTCCCTATCTCACCAGCTAAGAGAGATTGGTTTGGAAAGGCTTTGAGATATCCCATTTGTATAAGATTGTCTTGTTCTTGGATTAGAGACTCTATGAAGTCTTTAAGGAATGACATTCGCCAATTAGGAATAGTCAGTCTCCCAGAGTGAAAGGTAGATACAAACATTGAGAATTTTGGGCCAAGTTTGATCAGTATGGAGAGCACTAATTGCTCATCCTACTTCACAATCCCGTATCACTTGAATTGCATGACCAGTGATTTGAATTTTGAGAAAAAATGTTGTATATTTTCGAAGTTACTAGGTTGTAGTGATATCAACTCATTCTCCAAGATATGGCCCCTCAGCTCATCCTATTTTCCAAAAAAGGATTCAAGCTTATGCCATACTTCTTTTGGAGTCTTGAGTCCATCAAGATGTAACAACAACTCCCTAGAGATGTGGACACACATGTAGCCAAAAGATTCACCAAGCCTATCCATATGCTTTGATTTTTCAAGATACTATTGGGGTTCAACTACTCTTCCCATGATCATCCTGTACAGACCTTTGTTTCACAAGGAAATCTACATATCTTCCCTCCAATTATTGTAATTGAAAGTTGTAAGAATTATGGGAGTAAGAGATGTTGAATTCTCCATTTAACAGCTATATTGAGCAATAATTATTCAGAAATTCTTTAAATGTACCTGTAAAAAAATTGCAAAACAACTCAATTCAAACTAATTTAGCTCAAACACCCTTCACTTTGACATGTGCACTTTCTCTGAGTACAGCACAACTGGATAGAATTATTTAGATAGAATCCATAGGGATCAATGCAATTATTCTAGGAATTATGTGGAAACTCAATGGATTCTGGTGCATCAATGGAAGTTTATGAGGTTCAAGGCAGACATGGATACTTGCTCTGATACCATGCTAAATTCAATGAAGCATATGATCATCAGCCTGCATGAATTCAAATGAGAAGAGAAGGTTTTGTGTTTGCTGCAACTGCCTCCCCAAAATTTTACATTTTAGGGCCCCTCCTTACTTTTTTTATTTTAAGCCTTACTTAGAGAGGTTCTACTTCTTGAAATTTTCTTTTCAACACTTGGTTTTTCATTGTTTTAAGCCAGAAAAGTCATTTCACTACGTTTAACAAACTCAGGTTTTTGTTTCGACGTGTCGAAAGAACTCAACAGGTTTAGCTGGCACATCGAAAGAAGTCATCTTTTCTTTCTAACATATTGGATCAACCTAGCCATTTTCACCAATGTATCAAAAGAACTTAGTGAATTCTCCCAACACGGTGGAAAATCACTGGCGAGTTGCTTTCGATTTTCTTTTAGCCGAGTTTGTTTTGTTGGCCAAGCCTTGAATTTTTTTAACCAAATGGAGCCTTTATCCTAAGAGTTTCTTGATTTTTACCGAATCCTTTATCAGAAGAGTTTCTTGAGTTTTGCCGACACTATCCGTGAAACTCATCCTTTTAAGCCGACGCTTATCGGTGAAACTCACCCTTTCTTGCTGATGCTTTCTATCGAAAGGATTCTTTGAGTTTATCAGAAGTTCTCGTTGAGTTTTTTCGACACTGTCAGTGAAACTCAACTTTTAGAACAGACTCTATCGACAAAAATTAGGTTCTGCAACCCACAATGCTTCATCAAAACAATTTAATGAGTTTTAGCTGATAGTGCCGAAAAAACTCATGTTTTGACGCTGACGTATCAACAAACTTAAGTAAAGTTGCAGACAGGTTTAAAAAGTTAGCGCCAAAACGACGTTTTTCAACCCATTTGCATTTATGACTACCAACCATCCCATTATTTGCAACTTTGGAAATGTTTTTATAAAAACGCAGTGAGTTTTTACGGTTTGTTACCGCAATCCCATTTTGGACGCATCAAATCACCACTAGACGCTTGGATCTACATTGCTACACCAAGCAATGTACGTGTATCGACAGTTGCCAGGTAGGCTCCTAGACCTATCCTTTTCCTATTTCTTTCTAGAATCTTTAAAAGACCAAATGTTTGTCAATGGGGGTTTCAGGTTTTAAAAGTCACCCAGGTTGGTTTTTCTTTTTACTTTGCGCGACTTCTTTCCCAGTGAAACACATCCATAGCCCGCAGGGTTTTACAGTAGGATAAATTCTAGAGCTACGCAGAGTTGGTTGGAGAAAACCCTTGGATTCATGAGCTATTTATATGCCCCAAAACACATCTAGCTTGTTTTCTCGGCCAATATGGAGTCTGTTTCAACCTTTACTGAGCAGTTTGGACTCATTTTTTGGGCCGTCTATTTCTTTGTTTTGAACCTTAGAAACTCTGCGAGAGAGTTTTCGGGCCAGATATTTTACCATCTGTGTATGGTTTATATTGATTTTGTCAGTATTAGGGAAACCCTTGGCAATTTTTTTTTAACTTCGGGGATCGCTGCGCTTTAGAGATTTGAACTAGGGTTTCTTTCAGACTGTGTTTGGAAAGATGCTTTCCCTACTTTCATCCTTAGGGTCAGTGCTTCCATATAATAGTTTTTCATGGATCTTAGATTCGAACCGGGGTTTAAAAGTTCCCTAAGGTGTCCACGGGTTCAATCTTATTGAATCACTGTCGTGTTTTTTCTGGTTATTATGTTACCCCCGAGGAAGTTAGTGAGAAGAGGTCTCAACGTTTTAGTGTTTTTAAACTCTGTAGGTAGTTAGCATTAATGATTTAAAGAACCAGTGACATAAATCCCAGAATGATATATACACCTGTGTTGATGAGTTTTCGTCTAAGTTTCACGAACATGCACCCTTGCTACAAGTATAAAATGACTAGGCAACCTCTTGGGAGTGACTCTACCCATCCTGAGACTGTTCCTAAGTGGCTAATAATGAAATGGTAAATACTGCTATGTTTCCCTCTATCATATTAGACACTGGCTGTAATATCATTTTTCAAAAGAATGGTGATTTTTAAGAACAATGATTCATATATTTGCAACTTGGCTTCTCATTTTGATCATTTCATAGTGATGTGAATGTAGGTTGTTTTTAATCACTAGTATTACTAAGACATCTCTTGATGTGATCATGCTATAGTTTCGATCCTCTCCTCACACCATGCCTGAGAAGAGTGGAAAGAAAAAATCCAAGGTCATCGAGGCTGATTCAGACATGAAAATTATTTCCAGGATGGAAATCATATATGAAGACACTAAGGCCATCACAGGGGCCGATCAGGAGTTCAAGTGGGGAGAAATATATCATATGATCAGAGACCAAAATGTCCCTGATGCGGGCCTGGAACATATGACCTTATATGAAAATATAAGAAAATCAGCCATTACTAAGGAAACCATGTGCCCAGATCTTTTCCCATGTGCTGAAGTAATCAGTGGATTCTTCCCCGAAAAGACCTGGCTACAATGATGATTTCCAACACAGAAGGGGAATATTTTTCTTCCTTCACTCCAGCATACATAGTTGAGGCCTGCAACCTACCAACTCCATAGGTTATGATGATGAATGAGTGGGTTAGAAAATTGGAGTTGGATATTGTGGAATGTGCCAAAAGGATGATGGTATCAGGGAGGAAAATGCGCCAGAAGGCAACTGGAAAATATTAAATTGGAAGTTTACACCCTCCTTACAGAGTCATATCCTTAATGCTAAATAGGATCTTTATCAGGGAAAATGGGAAATTGTACAAGTTAATTTGGATCCCATTAATATACTATGTGGCCTTGGAAGGTACGATATTCAATTGGGCGGACATTTTATTAAGCAACTTGTCATCATGTGTCACTGCGGCATAGGGAGGATTGACTCAGAGAAGGTCAAAGTTCTACATGGCCACTTACCTAATTGATTGCATATTATGCATACATCCATTCCCAAATCTTGTTTGTGATTGGGATCACACCAAGGCCCCTTGTATATGCTGCCTATAAAATTCTTTGGGCACATATGTACTCAAACTTCTACAAGATTATATGTGAGGAGTTTCTGATGCCTCTGTACGAACTAATTTTGCTCAAAGAGTCCGACTGTATGTCAGAAATTTCCATGGTGTTATATGTGAATACGAGGATTATTATTTCTCTTAGGAAGGTACTTACCTGAGAATGTATGGAGGATCTAGAGCCCCATCATTGATGCCTATATATTCCATAGACTATGTAGTCCAAAAGGAAGCATGTTGGGTAAAATATGCACTATCTAATTCAACACTTAATTGTCAACCCGGGAAGGTAGCTTATGAGATGCAAACACTATATGTGCAGGATTGAAGGCTTGAACTAACCTAAGCTAACTAGATATGCAAATGCACTAATCATGCAACTACATGATGGTAAACTACATGCATGACTATCATGATTTAAATGCAGGATTCCAATCTATTCTTATGAAAGCAGGGAAACTATTTAACAACTGGAATTTAAATCTAATCAACTGTTATGCTAATCTATTCTATGGAATGAAACTACAACAATTAATCTAGGAAAGCGGTCACTTGGTCCGAAAGAAATCTAATCTAATGAAAGTAAAGTTAACTATTCAAAATAGGCAACACATTAACTAAACTATTTCATGAATGCATGAACTATATGCTTATGCAGGGACGAGAATCTACTTAACGACGTGATTAACTATGAAAGCAAACACTGAAATTAATTATGAAAGCAAATCTAAAACTAATTACTGTAAAACAAGAAATTATGCTTCAAGTGAAAACAACAATTAATCTATCTATTCTATGAGCGAAACTACTCTATATTTTCAAAATAGCAAACTAACCAACCATCCTACTCTAGTTATTGAGCTCTATGCAATCGTATAAAGCAGATTGAAACACTAATCTAAGGACCAAGTGTAAACAAATACTTTGTGAGGAGTCATAAACTAATGTAAGCAAACTAGGTTAACAAACCCAATCTAATCAACAACTAATCTATGAACTTGAAAAGTAAACTTATCTTAAACTAAGCTATGAAAACTTTCAAAATGAAACTTTAAAATACTGAAA
Organism: Pseudotsuga menziesii; assembly: GCA_001517045.1. Lineage (NCBI taxonomy): Eukaryota > Viridiplantae > Streptophyta > Pinopsida > Pinales > Pinaceae > Pseudotsuga > Pseudotsuga menziesii. The sequence goes on along the minus strand of LPNX010099977.1, from coordinate 293,678 downwards.
ACTAATGCATATAATATGAAGGGAAAAATGAAAACAATCTAAAGCAAACCCTATTCCTAATGCTCAAAATCCATCCCACAAAATTTATTAAATTCATACAAGCTATGCAATATACATAACTTACAAAATACACTTACAAATTATCTAATACACAAAATTTATTAAACAAATTATAAAACATTAAATATACAAAATATCCATTTATTAAATACTTGCAAATTAAATTATATAATGCTCAAAATTTAATACACAAATTACAAAAGTTATTATATATTTACAAGTCATAATATTATTTACAAAAGATAAAATATATTAAGAACATATACATTACCACTCTTATACGTTAAGTGTATTAAATAAATCACTTTTATCATATGTTAAAGATGTACAAACAAATATGAACAAAACCATGAGAGGAATACACATATTTTGAGTTAGCATGACAAGCCAACCATATGGTCCAAATAACATTATTTACATCATACATTCCTAGCCACTGGTTAAGCATTGGCCTTGAGATCCGCACTAGGAATTCATACTATCATATTTACATCATTTACATAATTTTAGTTAAATACATTCCAAGTAAAAACCGAGGGTATTGCAATCCCCTCCCCTTGTAATAACATCATCCTCGGTGTTTGCTCAAAATTAGAAAAAAAATGGATATGCTTCACTCATGGCATCCTCCAACTCCCATGTAGCATCATTGGGACTGAAGTGCTTCCATTCCACCTTTACTTGTCCACTGGATCAATTTCGAAGAAATGCAACCTTCTTGTCTAGGATGCATAGTGGCTCCGTTCGAAAATATCCCTTGGGTTCCACTTGGATCACATCCTAATCAATCACATGGTTAGGATCATGTACATATTTCTTAAGCAAAGAAACATGAAAAAAATTATGACCTCTAGTGTTAGCAAGAAATGCAATTCTATATGAAATTGGACCTATCCTCTCAAGCACTTCAAATGGCCCACAATATCTTGGTGATGGCTTGGAAAAATTTCCAAGCTTCAAGGAAATCTTCCTTGGCCTCAGTCTAAGGTAAACATGATCCCCAACATGGAAATCCCTATGCACTCTACTCTTATCTGCATAGCTTTTCTATCTATCTTGGGTTGCCTTTAAATTCTACCTAATATTTGCAACTTTGTGTTCCATTTCCTTAAGCAATTCTACCCCAAGTACATTTCTATTCATAGGATTATCCCAAGTAATTGGTGTCCTTCACCTTTTGCCATACAAAGCCTCAAATAGACTCATGCCCAACGATACTCGTTACCCGTTGTTATATGCAAACTCTACCAAATGTAGACATTCTTCCCAGCTGGATGGTTTGTCCATCACATACGTTTGAAGCATGTATTCAAACACCTAATATAACATTTTTGTTTTCCCATCCATTTGTGGATAGTAGGTAGTACTAAAGTTCAACTACGTACCCAAATATGCAAAAATACTTTTCCAAAAATTTGAGGTGAACTTAGTATCCCTACCTAAAATTATTTCCTTAGGCAATCCATGCAATTTGGAAATTTCCTTCATGAAAATATTTGCAATGATATCCATGTTATATGTGGATTTAATTGGTATAAAGTGTGTTGCCTTTGATAATTTATCCACCACAACCATGATTGAATCATGTTGCATAACAGTCATTGGAAAACCTGTAAACAAATCCATGGAAATCACTTCTCATTTCCATTCTGGAATTGGAAAAGGATGAAACAAACATGATCCAACCAACATCCAACAGGTTCACCTTTGATAAGTCTGCCTCGACATGTTCATTCAACAGGTTTTCATTTGACATGTCCACCTCAACATGTTCATTCGATAGGTTCACCTCGACATACAACATATCAACATGGTATTCGACGGTTGAACTTCTAAACTGTTATAACTTCTTTTGTAACTGAACGTAACGGGTAGTCACCCAAGCGTCTCAGCATCCTATATAAGCATGTACATTAATGTAATATAGACATCATTTGATTCCTCGATCTTTCATGGAGCAAAAGCAATAAATTGGTTTGAATTCTTGCATATTGTCTGTGTGTATATTTCTTGTTGACCTAGTGTGTTTCCTGCTTTGTTGATTCTTCTTATATGCTTTTGCCATAATAGTACTCGACTCATTCAATTGACTGTTGTCCCCAGCATGCACCTGGGAACGACCTGGATCATTGGTATTAGAGCAAGATCTCGTTCAAAGATTAAGTTACATAAGAACTTCCATCTAAGTTATTTAACTTATGCCTGTTCAACCACGCTCGCAAACTTAGCAACACAAGCAGTCACTTCCTTCGACTTCGGAAAAGATGGCCAAAGAAGCAGACAATAGGCATGCAACCGACAAGACATAACAACTCATAGAAAAAGCACTAGCTCACTAGATAACCGAAATGTTTGCCTAGTTCAGTGAGATTCTCATTAGAGTCATTGTAAACTCTGGGGAATCCTCGATGCGAACTCACTTTGATAAAATTGGCCCCTTCAAAGTGCAAATGAATATGGACATATAGAAGCTCGAAGGTAAGATTGACGTGGAATCTGTCGACAATTGGGTACAACAACTAGAATCTTACTATGCTGTGAATCAACTCTCCGAAGAGGAAAATATCACCATTGCATCCTTAAAGGTGTCAACCTCTATACATTGCTAGTGGGAGAATCCATTGACAAAGATGGAAAAAGAAGAAGACCCCATAGACACATGGGTAATTTTTTTTGAATATGTCTGAAAGGAGTTCTACTTACCTAAGTACCTTGAACAATAGTATAAGAAGTGGCAACAACTAAGGAAATGGAAAGAGTGGTCCATACAGAGTTACACTGACGAGTTCTATCGACTCATGGCTAGACTTGGCATCCAAGAAGAAGAGAAATTGCTTGTCCTGAAGTACGACAGCAGTTTATCCCCGTACATTCAGCAATAGATGGATTTTCTGAATGTCAGTACTCTCTCGGATGCATTTCATTACGCCATCAAGCTTGACGCTAAACAGAAAGGAAAAGCACGTTTCGCGAACAAGCCAATAGGTCAAACATCCAACAAGAAGTCACCAGCCGACTCCAACAAGTTCAAGAACCCCTCTCAGCCAACTTTGACAAAGCTTGAACATCAAAAGAAGAACTTTCAGAAAGACAAGAGGGATCACAGCAAATAAGCTCCTACTAGGAAATGGTGTGATTATCACAATTCAACATGGCATGATACATCAGAACGTAAATATCAGAAGACATTTTTGGAAAAATTATCGACATCCGACTTGTCCGATAGAAACCTGGTAGAATATGATCCAAATGCATCAATCCTCCTGGCTCCAACCTCGACCACTCCGACAGCCTCGACCATCATCGATGAGGAGGAACGAGAGCACCTATTCCATACATAGATATGGGTTCAAAAAAATCCATTACATATGATTGTGGATAATAGTAGCTAGGAGAACTTCATTTTTGAAGATATTGTGAATAAATTAGGTCTTGTCACCACTCCAGATGGGCAGGATGGGAAAGAACTAAGGATCACATGATAATTCCGAGTCACCTACTTCATTAATCCCTTTGAATATGAGGTATTATGTGACATGGCACCACTTTCCATAGCCGATGCTCTATTCGGTAAACCCTACCTATGGGATCAACATGGTACACATCAATCATGGCCTCAGAAGGTGATTGTCAAAATCCGGAATCAATGGTATGGCATACCAGAGTGACAACCCATATCAACTGTTGCTATGATATCTTCCAAACAAGCAAAGAATCTTATCAATCATGCTTAAAATTTCACATTAATCATGATAAAGCCTCAAAATTCTAGGAAGACTGCAACAACGAGTTGAATCACCGACCAATGCAACTCCCGACAACAAAAACAGATCGACAACATTCTTAAAGAGTACATAACATATTTCAAGAACCCGACAGAGTACCTCTGCATTGTTAGGTAAAACACTCCATTGAAATTTTTCCTGGTTCTTCATTACCTAACACATCTGTTTATAGAAGATCTATTCTCAAAAATGAAGAGATTCGCAGAAAAATCCAGGATTTGATCGACAAGGGTCATATCCTCCCCAGCTCTTCTCCTTGTGGAAGTCTAGTCGTCTTACTTCCAAATAAAGACATGACTTGGTGCATGTGCATCGACTACCGGGGTCTCAACAAAATTTCAGTGAAGAATAGATACCCTCTTCCATGGATTGATGAACTCATCGATAATCTGAAAGGTGCTAAGTTCTTTACAAAACTCAACCTCAATTCAGGATACCACCAGATTCCAATCGAGTCCACTGATGTATGGAAAATGACTTTAAAGACCAAGGAAGGATTATTTGAATGGTTAGTCACACCTTTTGGCTTAACCAATGCACCTGCAACCTTCATGAGATATATGGATGAGCTTCTATGACCTTTCATCGGTAAATGTGTCATTGTCTATCTCGACGATATCTTGATTTTTAGTTGATCATGGGAAGAACATGTCCAACAACTTCGACACTCTTCAGCAACATCGACTATATATGAACATGGAAAAATGCTCATTTGCGATGACCAGCATCAAATATTTGGGGTATGTAATTGACTCTGCATGCATTCATGTCGAACGATAAAAGTACAGATCCTCAAATATTCTCCCATTCCTCAAAACATTCATGAACTAATAAGTTTTCTTGGTTTGGTGAATTTCTATCGACGATCCATACTTGGCTTTAGTCACATCGCATGGCCTTTGAATTAGTTGATGAAAGAAAATGGGAAGACTCTCTTCAAGTGGACACTGACACAACAACAAGATTTTGAACAAATAAAAAACAATCTTTGTATTGCACTAGTACTTGTGTTACCTGATTTTCATTAGCCCTTTGAGATTGATACAGATGCATCGAACTATGCCCTCGGCGCAGTGATTACTCAGTCAGGTCACCCAGTCGTGTTTGATTCCAAGAATTTCAGCGACACTGTTAGAAGGTACTCGATGTACGAAAAAGAACTGTACTCCATTGTGCAAGCTCTCAAGCAATGGATACACTACATTCTTGGAAAGGAAACGGTCGTCCTCATTGACCATAAACCTTTTTAGTTCGCTTCATCCCAGTCGAAACTACAGAAAACCCGACAAATCAAGAGGATTAATTACTTGCAACAATTTCAGTTGGTAATTAAGTATCATAAAGGAAAATCCAATGCTGCAGCCGATTGTCTCAGCAGACCACCCATTACTCTACTGTCTACAGTGATGAGTATGCAGGTTTATGACACCACTACTTGGTCGCAATTGTATTCAGTAGAATGTGATTTTTCTGTAATTTATCGACAACTTCAGACCAACAAGTTTCCAACTACCGACTACTTCTTGAAAGACACCTTGCTATACAATCTTGGATAACTTTGTGTACCAATCGGTGAGCATCGATAGAAGCTCATTTGGGATGCGCACTATAGCAAGACTGTAGGACATTTTGGAGTTGCAAAAACCCTTGTTATCCTCCAAAAGTATTTCTACTGACCTTCACTTAAATCTGACGTCAACAAGTACATTCGATTGTGTATGGTTTGTGTTACAACTAATTTTACCACACATGATTGATCACACTTTTATGGCCTTCCTTGTCCCTCTGTAGACTCTTTGGACCCCATGGACTATTTTTGTACCTTTGATGTTTCCAAGATCATCCCTAAAAACACCCATTATTTGCTGTACGTGACTTTTAATCCCTTTCTCGCGTATATACACGGATATTACCCTTAAAGCCGCGTACATCGGGATGTGTGCAAAAGGTCAAATTTTTTTGGAGTCTTCCTTGATGTGGATTTGAGTCACTTGTTTCTTAGCCTTCCATATGCCTTGAGATTGCTTGGATTTGACCTTACATTACCCCATTGAATCTCTATATAAGGAACCCTTTGGATACATTGAAGAGGAGGAATTGAAGAGCAAGAAATCTACAGTCCATTGTTGTTGTAGCTTGCTTATACTTGAGTCTGCATCCCTTTGTCCCTTGGAGCACTTTGTGTTCTTTCCAAGCTTGCCTTTACTTATGAGCTTGCTATCGAGAGATGGAGGATTGAGGTGGTGGAGGCCCAGGTGGAGGACTCGGTTCGCAGACGCGCTGACAGAGGTTGTCACTTATGTAATCTATGATTTACTTAATAGAAATATATTTTCCTATCCAATGATGTGCATTTAAATGAATATTGAATCCATGGATGTGTTTAATTTCTTATGTATCATTGATTATATATGCTAGAGTAGGCCTAACACTATATCATATAGCATGCTTGCCTTGTTTGCTATTGTTGAGAGTAAATTGCTAAAGCGAGCGAGATTGGAAAAAGCTCAATGGGGATCTACTACAACCGTCCGAAATCAGGTATGTTTCGAGATCCTTTAGTGTTAGATGTTTTATTTCTCTTACATATTAGGAAGGGATTTATTTCTGTGGTTTCTCTATCTATCGTGGTACACCCCAAGCCATAGGAAGTTTTCTCTGTAACAGTTTGTGCCATTGCTAAACCGTCGAATAGATGACAAGGACTGTATACACCCCTTCTAGTTCCTAGTCAACCATGGGAATCTATTTCTATGGACTACTTGACGGGATATCCTACTACCAAACATCATCATGACGCGATACTAGTAGTAGTCGATAGATTTTCCAAGATGACTATACTCATACCATGCAAGAAGACTACGACAACATAGAATACTGCTTAGCTCTTCTTTGAACATGTGTGGAAACATTATGACCTCCTAATGACCATTATTTCCGATATAGATGCTAGATTTGTCAGTACCTTTTGGAAAAATCTTTGGAAATAACCCGACATGAAACTTTCTTTGTCGACATCCTTCCATTCACAGACAAATGGATAGACGAAAGTTGTAAATCACTTAGTTGTACAATTGCTCCGCATGTACAACCACAAGCATTGTCGAGCATGGGGTGACAACCTTCCATACATACAACATAGCTATAATCATGCTCAACACAACTCTATGGGAAAGATTCTATTTGAAATATGTTACGGATCTCAACCCTCAACGCCTATTGAGTTAATCAGTTCCTCAAAACAGTCGAACGACACTAACTTCGAAGAACGAGAAGTGGAGCAAGCACAGGAGATGTTGCAACGAGCTAATGTAAAAGCTAAGGCCTGACATGACAAGCATCGTACTCCTCATTCATTACAAATTTGGGATAAGGTCTGGTTACATCTAAATAAGGAGCACTTCAATGGTCCATACAGAAAGATGAAACCTTTGCGATATGGTCCATATAGTATCCTTAAACAGTTTGGAGAGAACTCTTTTCAGCTCAACATTCCCGCATGCATTGGCCTACATCCAGTTTTCAATGTAGATCTACTTCGACCATACCATGCACCATTGTTGGAACAAAACGACTTATAGACAGTAGAACCTGAAGACATCCATCCAAATGTTTAGTAACCTCTTCTTTGTGACACCATTTTGGGACTACGCATATGCCATACAAGGACAAATTCCATTCCATTGTTTCAAGTGGATAAAGTTGGACAACTCCCTGTGCAAGGAAAATGGTACTCTGCTACTGAAGTAGCCAACAAGTTTCCTCACCTGAAAAAATACAAAATGGAGACCATTGTTTCTTAAGGAAGGAGGAATGATCCAATTAGCACCCAATAAGTTCACCTTTGACATGTTTTCCTCGACATGTTCATTCGACAGGTTCGCCTTCGGCATGTCCGCCTCGATAGGTTCGCCTCAAGAGGTTCTCCTCAACATACAACATACCAACATACTCTGTGACGGTTGAACTTCTGAACCGTTATAACTTCTTTTGTAACTGAACATAATGGGTAGTCACCCAAGCATCTTAGCATCCTATATAAACATGTACATTAATGTAATATAAACATCATCTGATTCCTCCATCTTTCATGGAGCAGAAGTAATAAATTGGTTCAAATTCTTGCATATTGTCTGCGTGTATATTTCTTGTTGACCTAGTGTGTTTCCTGCGTTGTTGATTCTTCTTATATGCTTCTGGCATAACAGTACTTGACTCATTCAGTTGATTGTTGTCCCCAGCGTGCACCTGGGCACAACCTGCATCAAAAAATGTTGGTGTTGATGTTGAACCTTCACTTGCTAACATTTCATACACTTAGAAATATACTCAGTAATGTCATTTTTCATTCCTGACCAAAAATATTGTTTCCTTGCCGTAGCAACTAATTTTTTGGTATCCTGGGTGACCAAAATATGGCATTTTATGGATCTCATCCATAACAACTCTTCTCAAATCTGCCACATTTGGAATATGATTTTTTTTTTATAGATAAGAAGTTCATCGCCTTCCAAAAGATAACCTTCATACCTCTTTTCTATATTCTGTTACTGTAATTTGTCTTTTATTTTCATACAGTTCATCTTCGATAATACTTTTAACAATCAACTTCCTCAAATATTTTTGGTAGGTACTAATGGTTGTCACATGCATTGAATGTATTTTTATGCTAAGTGCATCAACCACTTTATTTTCTTTTCCTTTTATGTGTTTGATCTCAAAATCAAATTCACTTAAAACTCCCAACAATCTAGCTTTCCTAGCATTTAATGTTGGTTGCTCAAACAAATATTTTAGACCATAGTGGTTTGTCCTTAGCTCGATTTTTCTACCCATTAAATGGTTCCTCCACATTTTCAAAGCGTACACTATGGATGCAATCTCTAAATCATGGGTAGGATATTTCTTCTCACACTCTTTCAATTTCCTTGACTCATAGCATGTCACACGGTTATCTTGCATAAGAACTCCTCCAAGTCCTTGATTGCAAGCATCCATACACACCACAAAATCGTTTTCTGGGTTTTCATTTTTCAAAATCAAAGCACTTGTGAGAAGCTTCTTTAACAGTTGGAAGCTTTCTTCACATTTCAATGTCCATTCAAACTTTATCCCCTTGTTTTGCAAAGAATTGATTGGGTGAGAAACTTTGGAGAATCCTTCAATGAAACTCCTGAAGTAACCAACAAGACCCACAAAAGATCTCATGTTGTTCACATCCCTTGTATTTGGCCAATTCATGATGGCTTCAATCTTCTTGGAGTCCACTAATATTCCCTCCTCTAAAATAGCGTTACCCAAATAATGAATTTTATCACACGAGGTATATAGGAAGAAAACCCACACGGATAGATATCTACATGCCAAATCACATCATTTCCCACCTCAAAAAGTCGGAGTAATCCATACCCTGGTAACTAAGGCTTTGAGAATCTTAGACAACGAACACATCAAAGAAGAGTTTGATCTTCTAGCAGAAGTTTTTGAGGAAAACAGATATAGTGTAGGACAATTTAGGAAGATAGTAACCTAGAAAGAAGAAGAAAAAGGACAACGGCGATAACCCTATGATAAACAAGGTCTTCCTCCCTTACATAAAAGGAACCACAGATAGACTCGCCAAAACCCTAAAAATACACAAGATCCAGGTTTTCTTCACCCCTCCCAACACCATTAGGAATATGGTCGACTCCCTCAAAGATCCAATTGAACCTAAAGCATACAAAGGGGTCTACTCCATTTCGTATTCTTGTGGTAAGTTATACATAGGAGAAACTGGGCGATCCATGGAGACAAGATTTAAAGAACACAACGTAGACCTAAGACACGATAGACATAAGAAATCCTCCCTCGCCGAGCATGCACACATTATACTAATCACCACATTTGTTTAGAAGATGCAGAGGTCATTGCTAGAGAGGACAACCTAATCAAAAGGAAAATAAGGGAGAAGATTGAGATCAACCTTAACGAGAATTTCCGTAACCGGGACGATGGCACCAAGATCAATGATTCTTGGAAACCACTCCTTCACTCCTTACAAACTAGAAAGCGCTCGCAAATTAATAATTAAAAATAAAAATTAATCTACACCCAACATCCCTAAAATCTATTGAAACCTTATTAATAAAAAATTTGAATTACCGGTCTTATAATACTATAACTTATAATTTTATAAGACATAAACTATTAATAAAATTAAAATAAGTTAGGCTTTTACTGATATGGTAACCTAACTTAAACTACTATGATCTTAAAAGCCTTAACCAATGTTTTATCTAAAATAAGAAATTAGAAATAAACTAATAATAAATTTAAAATAACTATAATGATTTTAAACCTAGAATGATATTAAACCTTGAATAAAAATTTTTAAACCTAGAATAAAATTTTAAAAATAAACTAATAATAATAATTTTTTAAATAAACTAATAATAAAGTTAAAATACCTAGAATGATATTAAAGCTAGAATAAACCTAGAATGATTTATGTAAAAGTGTTGGTTCCCCTATAATGGTATTAAACCTAGAATAAATTTTTTAAAAGAACCTAACTAATTGTAAAACATAATTAAAATTTAAAATTAATTTAAATAAAAGCCATTCTTATAGTTTTCAATAAACTTATAATTACCTCCTCTCAAATTAACCTAATAATTGAAATTTAAACTAATAATAATTATTCAATTCTTCAATAATATTAATATTTAACTATAAAAATTAATTAATTAAAAAACCAGAAACCAAAACCTAATTTTTTTTTAAACCAAAAACCGACTTTTTCAAAGAAAATTTTCTCACATAAAAACTTACCCATCTATATATATTTGTCGGGCACTTACTCATTTCCCTCACGCTTCAATAGTCTCCTGATGATGATCCCAGAGTAGGGGTCGAAACGTCGAGAGTTTCAATCTTTCCAACGCTTCATTTTCAATTGCTACTGCGTAAATGACTGTTTTCAAACAATGAATTTTATTTTTATAAAAATCACATTTTCTTAGCTTTGCGTACAAATATCAATGGGTAAGGTTTCCTAGTTTGCCCAACCTCTCTTCTCACCTACAACCTTCAATTTCCCTTCCAATATGCATCTCTGCCTCTAAATTCGATTTTTTTGGGTTATAAATAGTATGGTAGTGGTCTAGGACAATAATGGAGAGCTCTGTGTAGTCTAGATCTGTGTGAGAGTGTGAGAGAATGAGGGTTGACTCCAAGGGATAGGAGATATGGTAACAAGAAAACTGGCATAACTTATGACATTAGAAGAAATGACTCCTGGTAGCTGCAGATTGACATTTGACAGCTGGCAGAACTATCATAAAAGTGAAGTTAACACCACACTTCAATAACTATATGAGGAAATTTTTCCCACCAACCTCACACATGCATTCAATGATTGAAAAATAGTAAAAAAAAGGAGATAATTGGCTTATTCAAGGAACATGACAAAAATTGGATGAGTTCTAAAGTTGACAGTTGGAAACAAGGATTGGTCTCCCATGGGCCCCCTTTCCTGTTCCCCTCTAGTGGAATCATAGATCCTTTAGTGCTCTTTATACATCCATGTTGGACCATTTTATTATTTATGCAGATATTATTTACATATATTTCATGTTAGCATGACAAGCCAACCATATGGTTCAAATAACAATATTTACATCATACATGCCTAGTCGTTCACTAGTAAGGCCTTGGCCTTAAAATTTGTACTAGGAATCCATACTACCATATTTACATCATTTACATAATTTTGGTTAAATACATTCTAAGTCAAAATTGAGGGTATTACAGTTCTCTTCTAGAGTTTCAGCATTGGTATCTTGCAGGTCTTCCAACCATTTTCTAATTTCTTTAACTGTTATAGGTTTGCAAAATTTTGGTAGTTCCATCATGGTCAAGGATTAAACTACTCTAATATGATATGGTCTATAAACAAGGGACTTATATCCCACTCACTTCACCAACATGAATACTATGCAAACATAACTTTCTAGTCTCTATTCATAATCTTGTATATATATCTATGTTCTTAATATACACTACAAGACCTTTATTTTTGGTTTCATTCTAAGTGCAACTACGTTAAAAATATGATTTGAATTGGTGAGATGGAATATGATCTAGTGTAACATGCACACAACAACCAACTAACAATACCAATAATAATCATTACTCTAGGTTTAAGGTCCTGTGTCTTAATCATTAGGGAAACACTCAAGAAATAACTTTGTTTTTATGCTTTAAAGGTTTCTCCTATTCTTGAGGTATGAAAAGATGATCAAGAAAGAGACACCATCATAAATCTGAGTGTGTGTGTTCAGTCCTCTTTGCAATGCTCTATTTATAGGCCAAACCAAGTACAAAAAAACAATTACAAGTAGTGCTTGAACCCAATACTTAAACTTTTCATCAATTAACTGGAATAAGACTTATAGTTATTCTTCTCTTCTTAGAATAACGCTAGTCAAGGAAATAGTATTCAAGGTAGAGTTGGTCACTTACTAGTTTAAATTCCAAGTTGGGTCTACTTGTGATCTCTAGACTTTAAAATCTTACTCGTTAAAAAAAAAGGAGCTCCAATTCTAGCCTACAAAATTTCCTTTCCATGGAAGATAACCAAGAGACAATACATAATTGTGGTTCGCTATAATTAAATAGAAACATGACATTTATGTTCTATGCATATCACTCGCACTCTACAATTGATGGAGGTTTTGAGGTTATTCCATAGACTAATAAATTTTCTCCATGAACATTGTTGCAAATTTATGTAGACACCTTAACCAATAACTTGGGATTAAATGGATACCAATCAATGGTCATTCATGCATCCTCACTAGTTATGGTTTTCAATGAAACTACATGTGAGTAAGTCCTTCTATCACCTTGCACACCAATGATATTTATTGACAAAAAAATGTTAGGATTTAACGAGCATCATTAAAATATAATTAGCGAGAATGAAATACAATCACGAGAAACCATATAGACATGACCATTTACCCTGGAAAACCCCATGTGAGGAAAAACCAGCACCAATGATGATCTTCATTACCCTGGCCAAACTGGTCAACCGGGCCAAGTGAGCTAGCCACCGCTCACCTCTAGGACACTTTACAATGGATCCTCCTCAAGCCTTATAAAGGATTCATCACATGAAATACCATGGGACAATACCATGGGTTACAACAAACCATGTGCTAGACCTAAACTACCTTTTAATCATTCTCGAGTTAAGGTTAACCCTAGCAATCCCCCCTTTAAAATTGACTTGGAGTAATCACCAACCCCCCTCAAATTTTTACCAAGGAATCTCACATACCCCCCTATCACCTCGGTCTATCTCTGGACTTTACTGGTGAGTTACCAAGGGTATGCATGCCTTACCAGGTCTTACATCCATATGCCCATTTACATGCAAATTTCTCCATTAATTTTTTTCATGTATCTTCATTATGACTACACCATGACCATCTTTTGCTTCGTCCTCTTGCTTTTCCATGCTCATTTTTATACTCACCCACTTGCTCATTTTCTGCCATACTCCTTTTGTACCTTCATCCAACATTGTCATTGATGTCCATATAAAAATAATTCATCTACCAGATTACATGGGTCCTTAGTAATTGTAACTGCCAGTTATCTAGGAATTCTATTCACATATATGGCTCATTAATCTTGGTCCCAAAACCGATATTAAACCATCTCACATTTCTCCCGCAATCAAAGACTCAAACTCTCATATCCACATCAAGCTAGGCTATGAGTACACCTGCCACCCTCGTACCTACCTAGTGGTTCATTCCACACTTGATGCAACATCCCTTCTCTACACATAAGAGGGATACCTTGTGCTTTTAGCACATCAGTTGTTAGGTTTTAACAAGCAACATTAAAATGTAATTAGCGAGAATAAAATACAATCACAAGCAACCATTTACCCTGGAAAACCCCATGTAGGGAAAAAACAGCACCAATGAATATCTTCATTAACCTAGACAAACCATCCAAGCGATCTAGCCACCGCTCACCTCTAGGACACTTTATAATGGATCCTCCTCAAGCCTTATAAAGTCTTCATCAGATGCAATACCATGGGACAATACCATGGGCTACAACAAACCATGTGCTATACCTAAACCACCTTTAACTCATTCTTGAGTCAAGGTTAACCATAACAAAAATGTAGATCCAACACTAGCCCATACACCATCTAAACAAAAGATTCCAAATAATTTTCAAACCAAGATACATCCAACAAAATGGAGGTTCATAAGCTACCAATTCACATCGAGGGAAGAGAAATCAAGGATTAAGTTTTGAATTAGTGGCACAATTTATTACACCAATTACCTAAAATTTTAAGCTAGAGTCCAACCAGCTCCATGCCCAAGCTAAAAATTGTGTGACCCTAAGGAACATAAGGCATCCTAGCTTTGGTGTGTATGACTTATGAAAGAAAAAATTGACAAAACTTCCAAGGCTCCGGCTATAAAAGTTGAAATTGACAAACTTTGAAATGCATGATTAATCTATATGATTAATTATACCACATGGGTATCCAATTTGGTCCATGTCAACAATAAGCAAGGCACCCTGCATGTTTGTACTAAGTTTCATGATCTTAACAAATCTTGTCACAAGGACAATTACCCAACCCCCTTTATGGATCAAATTGTTGGCACATGTGTGGTCTATAGAGTCCTAATTCCTTCATGGATGGATTCTTGGGTTACAATCAAATCTATATTTTTCCTTAGGACAAATACAAGACCACAACCCTTTTTTTCATGACATCATTCCAATGCACGTAGTTTAGGTCTTATTTCTATTTTCTATGCCGCTTTCACTTTCTATTTTCTATGTTGGTTGAAATTAATGTTTCTCTACACATGACTGTCACTATAGATACAATTCTTAAAACTCACATATATTTGATTTTCCTTTGAAAAAATATTATGCATTGAACCTATTTCTCAACCCCATTTATGCTTATAAGACCCCCCAGTTCAGGAGGGTGACCTAGCCCAACCACCCTGCATTCTCCCTTTCCTAAGAATTGTTTCTTCCCTCCACGGGTTACCACTTAGTAGTACCCCAAGTGCATCTCAATACCCATGTTGTTATTCCTTCATAGGGATGGGAGTTTTTCTAAGCTATGAAACCATATTTATCCTCATACACTTCTTCACCTCACTCATTTTCTTACCCCCAAAATCCTACATCATGGCATTATTTATTTCAATTTACATATGATAATCCCACTACTTCATATTGTAAAAGTTGCATCTTATTGTTTCCATTCATCTACCCCCAAGAATATTACCACCAATGTCCTACCCTTGGTCTCTTCCATTTCCTATCACGTGTATCTTTGATCCATTTGGTTACTTCTCAAGTATCTCTATTTTGGAAACCATTTCAACATGCTCCATAGAATTGTATATGATCAGGCTTATGGAAACAACCTTGGTCATCTTTTATCGTGGAATTCAATGACAAGTCACCCATGGAAAACCCTTAATGTTAGCCTCTATATATCCCTTTGACCTTAGTACCATCCACCTTCCATGAGTATTATCCATTGCAGTTATTTCCCTTGGTTACCACTATGTATCCCTCTTTTGATATAATTATGAGTCATACATATGCTACTAAGTCAGCCATGCCTTCATGCTCTAAACAAAGGAAGTATTGAGTCCATCACTCTTTTACCAT
Source organism: Pseudotsuga menziesii (assembly GCA_001517045.1). Classification (NCBI taxonomy): domain Eukaryota; kingdom Viridiplantae; phylum Streptophyta; class Pinopsida; order Pinales; family Pinaceae; genus Pseudotsuga; species Pseudotsuga menziesii. The sequence continues at coordinate 278,112 of LPNX010099977.1, read as the reverse complement.
TAATTTCCCCTCATGTCTCGGTCCTAGTCTCTGTCATATCCTTATATCATTTCTTGAGTTGATAACCAAAGCCATCCTCATTACTTTGTTTTCAATGGAGATCCCTCTATCAACTTCAACACATTCATTCTAGAGGGTAGGCTTAGATACATTTTATATCTTGTCCTAATTACCATAATCGACGGGATACCTTCAACCATCCAAGGGGAGATCTCATTTCCCCATGGATTTGTTGGTTCTCAAGTGCTCGATTTCAATACATTATTGCCTCTTTATATGCTTAGAAAAGTGTTTGGTTTTGTTTAAGGAAAATAATTCATACTTCTTGGGTATTGAACATTATAATTATTTTCTTTCATTGCACTTTTTTATTTTCAACATTTACTTTTCAAACGAATCTTATTTGTTGTACACAACATATGTGCACACATATCACACCTTAAAGAAAAAACATTTGGTTTATGACGTTAAGCTGAGCCTAAAATCAACTCCTAAGCTAACTAACTAAACTCCTCACTTGAGGAAACAAAATAATATTTTAGTTAAGCTATGATTGTGGTTAGTTCTATTAGTTTTCCTCTACATAATTTGATTTAGTAGTCAAGTTGCACAACCCTTGAGTACACACTCTTTGGTATGGGTTGGTGCTAAAACACCAACACCAAAAGTAATTGGAGCCTTTTAACTTTGATTTAATGTTTACCAATCACCATGACATTGATTCCAATGTCCAAAATCTTAAGAACCAATGGAGGATTGCACATCTCTTATATTGAATGTTCCCTCCAACGATAGAGATGTGAACTCTAGGGGTGGATTTTCGACAACATTCTTAGATAAGCATTCAAAGGTTCGAAAGAAGATCTTGAGTTCTTGATGCCGCTATAGGAAAAACCTCTTGGTATACCATAGTTTTTTTATATAATGTGATGAGGTAGAGGACATCACAATCTCATTGGGTTGAGAAGCCATAGGTTCTCAACCCTACAATATTATGCCAAGCTCCACCCCTATGCTTTCTTCTCAACCTTGTTGCAGAGATCTTTACCTAAAGATGTTAATATGTTGATTTATTTAAGTTTTTATTTATTTACCCACCATAATCAATGCAAATGGGTATTTTCTATGAAAACATGTTCACACATGTTTACTATGTAGTCAATTTGACTTAATTTTCTCTTTGTATGTGTGTATTTTAACATATAATACAAATGGGAAAAGTACTTCCTATAAACCATTTTAAGACACAACTGTTAGGTGCATTCAATCTTTTTTCCCCCAAAAAAATTACAACTTCTAATTCTTAAATAAGAAAAGAGGTTATATTCTACAAATTACCACAAGAGCATTTCATAAAAGCTAGGAAGATGATCCTTTATACATCTAATATATATGTGATTATATTACAACTTAATATACATTTCATTTCCGTCACAATGCAAAAATAGTCCTTGATCCAACATTTTGTTCCTTTCTTCTTTTTAACCTCTTTCCACACCCCTAAAAAAGGTTCCAACATTTTGTTCCTTCTTTTTAACCTCTTGCCACACCCCTAAAAAAGGTTCCAGGGTGATTAAGGTAAATTAGAAATTGGAGCGTTAGATTTGCAAGGAGAATCAGATTTGGAGTTGTCAGATTCACGTGTGATTTTCATCCCTCATGATGGGGCTTCATTTGTAACTACCATTGCAAGGGATTCATGTTGTCTTCTTTATCCTCATTCATCACTTTTAGACAAACAATGTTATCCATATTTGGAACTAAAGATTTCTAATTTACATTATTCTAATCTTTTACATCCTCCAAATTAGTTGCTCACATTCTTTCATACTTTTTTAGTATAGGCTTATGTCCTTGTTCCTTTTTGAAGAGGAGCATGCACGAGGAGAAACAACTTGGAGATGCCTTAGTTGTTGATAATACAAACACCGGAATGTCGTATTTTGACAATCCAGAGTCTAAACTCGTCAATAATTGCTCCACTGTAATAATGTCTTATCTAGTAGGCTTCGATTAATGTCAATCTCAACACATATTTTATCATATGTGAAAAGAATTAATTTAACCCGATCTAGATCAATTTTGATGTAATTGCCCAAAGTATTGCCAATATCCACAAGCATTATTAAATGCCAAAAATGAAAAGCATATTTGGGACCCGAACCTAAATTGGCACCTTTGTTATAGACATTGTGGAAGGATCAAAGTCATGGAACTAAGGGGTAACAAAAATGCCCACTCTACCCCAATCCTTTGTCCATGTCGAAAAAATCCATTGGTACAAATGTGAAGTAAAAGGTCATAAACCATTGAATTCGAAATTACCATGGAAGAATGGTAAAAATAAAGCAAACTTGTAACCTTTGGCTTTGAGACCTTCAAGTTAGGCACCTCTTTAGATTTCTCCACAATATATATAGTAGATATAAAAGGGTTTGAATTTGTTGAATTAGATGGTTTATTCCAAACCACATTTTTAAAAGAAAGAGTTTTGGAGAATGGAATACCATGATTTCCTACCACTCCAGAGAATAGCAATGGCAAGATAAGAGTTGAGTATTTGCAAATATGACAATTAAAAATATGTGATAGATCGTCCAATTCTTTACTATCATAAAGAAGACATTGTTAAGCAACATGAATCCCCTAGCAAAGTTCCAGTTTCTTATTTAAATCCACCTTATAATTGTTAGAATTCACCCATAGGCATAAGGTTTTCCAAGAAGAGACTTTACCATAATATGAAAATTTTCCTTTGTATTAAAATTTACATCAAAAATTTGTTGAATAGAGATTTCTTCAAACACTTGATATGCAATCATTCTGTTAAACACTTGCAATGCATTTTGCTTATGGACAGACATTAAGTCAAACACTTTGTGTGCATACATTGCTTCGGCATGCAACTTGTATTGAGAACATTAGTATAGTAGCCAACATTTTAACAACTTTTTATCCATGAAAACATTGAATGCCATCTTCTCCTTCAGAGTGTGGCACCATGAGAACCATCATTGGAAATTTTAGTGTGAGAGTATGGGAAGAGGCCAAGAGTACTACTAAAACCCTATTGTGTAGAGCCACTCCCCCTCATCAATATGCCCCTAAGTTCCATTAATGGCATTTGCATTCTTAGCAATATTGCTCCCTCCAGATCCACAAGTCAGGAAATTAAATTCACAAAATCTGCACAGTCGATGTTGATAAACTCCACCAATCCATGCATCAACGTTATGGGGATGGCCTCAAAGCTTTTCTCTAAGTGTGTCTAGGGCAAGAAGACATCTAATATCTACAATCATACAATGTATGATGTTATGGAGAAAAATTCCTATGGCTTGGGGTACCACAACAGACATAGTAATCGTAGAAATCAATCCTTTCCTATATGCAAGAGAAACCAAACATCTAACACTAAAGGATCTCGATACATACCTTATTCAGGACGGTTGATGTAGATCCCCATTGAGCTTTTCCACTCTCACTTGTATAAGTAATTTGCTCTCTCAACATTCAGCAAACAAGACAAGCATGCTATATATAATTGTGTTAGACCTACTCTAGCATATATAATCAATAACATATAAGCATTTAAAAGCATCCATGGATTCAATACTCATTTAAATACACATTATTGGATAGGAAAAGATATTTCTATTAATATAAAACAGAGATTACAATAGTGACAACCTCTATCGACATGTCTGCGAATCGGAGAAACTGAGTCCTCCACCTGGGCCTCCACCACTTCAATCCTCCATCTCTCGATAGAAAACTCACAAGAAAAGGAAAGCTTGGGAAGAACACAAAGTGCTCCAAGAGACAAAGGGATGCAGACTCAAGTATAAGCTCCAGCAACAATGGACTATAGTTTTCTTGCTCTTCAATTCCTCTCCCTTTCAATGTATCCAAAGGGTTCCTTATATAGTGCTTCAATGGGGTGATGGAAGGTCAAATCCGAGTGATCTCAAGGAATATGGAAGGCCAAGAGACAAGTGACTCGGATCCACATCAAGGAAAAATCCAAAACTATTTGGCCTTTTGCACAGATCCCGATGTACGCGGATTTAAGGGTCAAATCCACGTATATACGCGAGAACAGGTTTAAAAGTCGCATATAGAAAATAAGACATGTTTTTAGGGATGATATTGGAAAGATAAAAGGTACAAAAATGGTCCATGGGTTCTAAAGAGTCTGCAGAGGGACAGGGAAGGCCATAAATGTGTGATACACCATGTGTGGTAAAATCAGCTGTAACAGATGCCCCCGAATGTGTGAGGTCAGAGGGGTCATATGATGGCCGAAATACATTATAGGTCCATCCTAGAAGTGGAGTGATGAAGAACTAGCCATCCAATAGTACAATACAATAATGAAACTCTGCACATAACTCCAAGTAGATATAGTAGTCCTGGATATATAACAATACAATGGCCATGAATAGGCATGATACAAAATATGACATGTGTGGTCATCGCCACGTACAATATAGATAGATTAGAATCTCCATGATGAATATATACAAAGGATCATGATCTCCATGAAAGATGAAGATATATAATGGATCAAGATCTCCATAATGGCTGGAAATATCTGACATATACTGGAATCAAGTCACGAGAGTTGAAATCTCATGAACACTGGCACGATCAAGGAGGTAGCATATATGAAATGCCACCAATTTGGAAGGTCTTCTACATAATCCGCTACGACCACATGTCCTACTATGCGAATAAAGGTGTCGAGGTTGAACATAGTAGTCCATCATCTAATTACCTATCATTGATGTATACCATTAATAGACGCGAGATCACCCACCGATAATGAAAATGGGAATCAAGGTGCTGGAGTGCAAACTAACAAGTGTGAATAAATGTGTTGAGGTTGAACACTTGAAAGGATCCATCTATAAGGGGACATTGATGTATTCCCAAAAACTGTCGATGGCGAGAGAAGCTGCCACTGATGACTGCAAGTCTCAAGGCACTAAAAAATGACTCTAGATTCCTATCCCAGAATAAATGATCTAAAGTTGATGGGATGAAATCTATTGGAAGGAGGGAATTAAGGCATTCCCCATCATCCAACATGAGGTACTCAGCAAAGCTGCATAATGTGGAAGGACTCGATCATAATGTACACGAACCAGTATCGGTACCGGGAATGGTCGACATGCAAAGTCAAGAGAACCGAGGAATGGCTGACTCAGGTTTCAACTTCCTTCGAAGAAGAGCATAAAGGTGAATGGCGACTAAATCTAGGCAGCATAGACTCGATATACACAACTAGGACATCTCTGCGACATAGGTGTTATCAACCCAAATGGCACTTCTCCATCCGAGTGCCGATGATTTCTTATGTTGGTACACAAAAGGACATTTTAGGATTGAAATTTGCCAAAACACTATAGATGGGCATGACATGGGATGCATTTATCCTTCAACCAGCTTGCCATTTTATTTTTCTAAGTGTAGATTGGCGTACACGAATATCTCCATTGAAACTCGTGTACATACATGACTATTCTCGTTGACAACTCGTGTACTGTACGCGACTATATCCATTACAACCCGCATACATATCTATACGCGGGTTTCCTTTAAGAGACTTGCGTGTCATATGCAGGTTACCTATATTAATAGTCGCGTACATCTCCATTTAACATTAAAAAATATAAAACACGATTAATGGAGATTAGTTGGGGCTTAATCATCAACTACCCCAACCATCTCAACCTCCTCAACCTTCGAAACTACTCTAATTCCCAATGTATAAATAGAGGCCTTGGGGAGGGCATTAATCAATCAATTTTGGAGAGCAAAGTTATGCTGGTGGTATATCTTCAAAAGTCTTGGAGCAACAGAACTCAGAGTCCTTTGGTTGCAGAGGAGTCCTTCTCTCAGGCATTGGGTTGTACACTTATCTCATTCACTGATTGTTAATAAAGAGAATTCTTCTTCCAACATTGTGTTGAGTCTCTTTCATGTATTAGGGTTTGATGAATATATTTGATTAAGCACTATATATGTTGTTTATCTAACCTATTATATATACATGTATAAGATTGTACTTGGATAATTTTCTATTTGCAGGTGAAGGAGGTGCATCCCTGAAAGCTTTGGAGAGAAGTAGAGCGGAAGAAGATAAAGCTTGGATCAACCGTCGGCAATCGGGTGAGTCCAATATTTCTTCCTATTTCCTTTCTGTACTTAGCTAAAGCTAATTGTCTGCAAGTTTTAGAAGTAAGTTGGTAACCCCAAACCCTAGGTTATAAGGGTGTTTATTCCTGAACAATAGAACTTGTGACTCCGCTGGGGAGCCCAGACTGCTGTGGGTTAACTTTGTAGATCCTTGCCCAGTCTTTGCTTTGATTCAGTGTGTGGTGTTTTGTCTTGGTTCAGACTTGTAGTGGTGCTTTGAAGTCCTTTATAATTTTTTTTTCTTAAAAAATTAACTCTTGTACGTGGGTTGCTGTGCTACACAGTAGTGTACATAGGTCTATGTACGTGGGTTGCGCTATTGCACAGTCGCGTACAGTATGCGGGTTGCTCTTGTACACAGTTGCGTACAAGCCTGAGCAACAAAATTTTTTATGGTTGGGTTGCTTGTCCCTGTCCTTTTGTGGATTTTGTCTTGCTTAGTGGTCTTCAGTACTGGCATTACACTGTAGGTTTGATTGCCCTATTAACCATACTTCGTGCCTTTTGTTAAGCCCTTGGGTTCTTATCGGTTGGATTGTCTTTCTTTTAGCATTTTGAAGTGGATTCTCCTGTTGGGTAATAGGTCCAAGTGATGGTTGTCTAAATCAGTGATTAGGGTTCTAGATACCGTATATACCATTCCATTTCTGAATAGTGTTGGTTTGTCACTTTCCTTTGATTGATTTCAGTGATTTCTATTCATTGTATCTTCCCAGCTGGGTGTGTTCCAAGTCTTCCTTAGGTGGTTGATTTTTGGTTTTTATAAATCTGCTTTACTTCATTTTGCTCACTTTATATAGTTAGATTGTCCAAGCATACTCAAGAATTTTGCATTTAGGTGCATTAGTAGTCTTTAAGGAATTTGAAAAGCGAAAAGAAAACATTAGAAACTTTTGCATTTGAATTGCATATAGTAGTACTAGTTTTATTTTCAGTTTTTAAATAAAATCTCAAAAATTACAAAAATATAGTCTTAGTTTTCTCTTTATTAGTTGCATTTTCATCAGTTTATATTTACAAAAAAAAGAAAAGAAAAGCTTGTTTTAAGTAGCGATAATTTGCTTTGGAATTATACACTTGCTGTTTTTACATTTCTTATCGAGTCAATAACATCATAGTCTTTCACTCCACTTACCTTCTGAGTAAAAATAGCCCTTAAAATAAACGTTGTAATTAAAATTTATTAGTAATTTTTGTTTTATAGGGCCATACACCTACTAGCATAGGCTAGACTTGTGGGATAGGAAGTGTAAACTCCCCATAAGTATTTAAATTTAGACATAGTGGGCCAATAGAAAGGTAAATCCTTCTATTTATCGATAGTATCTGGGAAGCTCCTCTCAAACGGGAGTCAAACACGAGGCCACGTGGAGGCATTGGAATGAGGAGATAACCCTTCGATTCCTTGTTGAAACGTAAACCAAGGTTTTTACGCATCTGGGGATTCTGTCCTAGATAGAGTTTCGGGCTCAGCTACTCTGCCCATGCGTATGAATCAGGCTTGTGACTATCCCCCTAGACTATTGGTATAGTTAAGGTAGCCTCTAGTCTCTTGACATCTAGGGTTCATACACAGGTAAACCGAAAGGCTATTTCTGGTTCACCTTGGACGGGCTTGGAAGGTAGCCCTTGTTGAAAGTGTAGGAGGGTGGTGGGTGATTCCTCCACTTGTGCCTAAGATCCTCTTCAAGGATGCCAAGAAACTGTCTTTCAGTTTTCTTCGGGAAATCATATCTTTTACCCTTTCTGACTGTTGAGACTTTAGGAATTTTCATAGTGATTGCTCTGTGGTTTGTCTGTGTTTATCCGACCTTAGGGTTTGAAAAGTCAAATTTACAATCGTGGAGGACCAACCTATCAGAAGCTCACGAAGGTTGAAAAACCTTCCTCCTCTTATCACATTGGAACCTCAACCTCCCCCTCAAAGGCGGAGATTGGACACAGACGGTTCTTTTGAACCGATAGGAGTTAGCAAAGTTCTGGGTGAACCAGAACTTAGGGAAAACCGTCTTAATTTAAACACAGTTGAGATAGAAGACTTGCAGGCTGATGAGTTTGCATGGAATTTTAATACACCTCTAACTGACTTAAATGATCCTATGATCGTTTAGGTTCGTCCTTTTGATCCACCCATGATTGGTGTCCCTATGGGCAGGATAATGTCTACTGCAGGAGAAAGTTCTTTTACCTTCACCTCAGCCGCTTCGGCTGAAGGGGTACTACCTCCCCCGGTAAGTACCCCTAGAACAAACATACCTACTACGCCCTTAACTCCAGCGAGCCGAGTGGTTCAACCATCGGCTCCCACAAGCCTAGCAGGTGCTTCTGGTGGTATGGTCACTGGGATTCCTAGTGTACCTACAGTTCCAACCTCCTTCACACACATTGCCCAGAGTGGTCCTATAGGATCCTTGGATTTTTTCCAAGGATTTCCTTGGAATGGGGGGCACATTCCCCCATCCACTCCATACGTAGGCCCATCACCCTCTTATGTAGGGGTGCAGTTTGGAAACACTAACCCTTATTGTCAAGGTTTCCAAACTTCGGTTTCTACTCCATTCATGAGCTCTCCCTTTTCTCTTTTTAGCGGAGGGATACCTGCTCCTGTATTTCAAACCCCAGTTTCAACTGGGGCAGCCAAAACCTCTTATACTAAACCTCACACAAACAATCTTGTGGCTTATGGATGGAACCCTTTTCAAAGAAACCCATCCACTTCACAACCGGCAGCAGGGGGTAACCCCACCTTCACATATGGGAACACAGGGGCAGGTCCCTCTAATCCCCAAACTGGTACTTTTAGTGATCCAGTTAGACCTAAGCTTCCTTTCGTGGCAACGTTAAACTTGATAGATTTGTCTAAACTGATGATTGACCCGGTGAGGCATGATCCCTCCTAGCCACCTGTCCCTACCAAGTTGCCCTCAGACATCCCAAAATTCAAAGGCAAAGTTGGTGAATATCCTGGGGCTCATGCCACCACTTTTCATTTATGGTGCTCTTCCAACTCACTGAATGGGGTCCATCAAAAGTATGTAGTGTGGGTACTCGTTGGATGTGGAATTAAATTCCGCATCCAACAAGCTCTCTCATACGGAATTTGAGTAATACCACAGGGAGATATGTCGAAAATATGAACAAAAAAAGTAGTTTTTTTCATTCTTCCTCCAAAATTAATAGCTAATATTTTATTATTTTATTATTTTCCTTAGGAGGCCCATTTTAGACCCCAAATTTCCTCTAATGTCCTGTTAATTATATAGGTTCTACTAGTGTGGGGAAGTCCATAGCCACAGTTTTTGATAAGGCTGATCCTTGGGTTCTCCCTTCCCACCTTGAACCTGAAGTGACCTTATCAGCAGCGGAAGTGGCTTATCAAGCTATCACCAATACCGCTATTGATCCAATTCTGGTCCCCCTCATAGTCTCAGAGAAACTGGAAGAAGTCTATCTGCCAGCTTGGGCAGAAAACTCTTTGCATTCTACAGATTGTTTAGATATGGTTTTACCTTCTGATGAAGCCATTCTGGAAGCTATGTGCGGATGAGATAAGATCTGTGAAGATCTTCACCATCGATCCTATTTTCTTCCAGAGTTAAGTAGGATAGAGAATCAAGAGTTTCATATGAGACTGGCAGATGATGTTGATATGCCCGTTAATCCCTTACCAAGGGAAGGAATGTTTGTTGAGGGGAATATGGAAAATTTTTCTGCTACCATCCCTATCAACATCTCTATAAATCCTGATGTTGTGGAAAATATACATATCGGTGAAAACTGCTCTCCTGAGGAGATTGCGATCTATACGACCTTATTTAAGGAATTTCGTGATGTTTTTGCCTGGTCATATGAGGAGATGCCAGGCATTGATCCATCTATAGTCGAGCACAAGATCCAAACATACCCTGACTCTAAACCTGTTTGGAAAATGTTGAGACTTGTTAACCCGCGTAAAGAGGCAGCAGTAAAGGCTGAAGTGGAAAAACTGCTGAAATCCGGTTTTATTTATCCCATAGCTTTGACAGAATGGGTATCCAATCCTGTTCCTGTTGATAAGAAGCAAGGGACCATACGTGTCTGTACTGACTTTAGAGATTTAAACAAAGCCTGTCCTAAGGACAACTATCCCATGCCATTTATAGATCAAATTATTGATGCATGTGTGGGGAGTGAAATCTTTTCATTTATGGATGGTTTCTCCGGATATAATCAAATTCAAATTAAACCGAAAGACCAACATAAAAAAACTTTCATTTGTCCTTGGGGTACCTTCACGTACAAGAAAATGCCCTTTGAATTGAAAAATGTTGGGGCAAATTTTTAGCGGGCAATGAATTTTTCCTTTCATGATATTAAAGCCATTGTCGAACCTTACCTTGATTATCTGCCTGCACATTCTCGTAAGAGGATTAATCATCCAGATCACTTGCGTTTGATTTTTGAACGATGCAGATACTATAAAATTCGCTTGAATCCCCACAAGTGTGTGTTCTGTGTCAAGTCAGCGAGACTGCTTGAATTCATTATTTCTAATAGAGGCATTCAGGTGGATCCATTGAAAGTTGAGGCCATTGTAAATCTGCCTCCTCCTCATTCTATCAGGCAACTTCAGAGCCTACAGGGAAAGTCCAATTTTATTCGACGTTTCATTGTAAATTATGCTAAGATTACCAAGGGTTTCATGCGCTTGGTAAAACAGGACACCCCATTTGTATGGGATGAAACTTCACAACTCGCATTCGAGGCATTGGAAAAAGCTTTGTTGTCGGCACCATTATTGCGTCTGCCAGATTACTCTAGGGATTTTATATTGTATCTGGCCGCGTTTGAGTCGACCATAGGGGTAGTCATAGTACAGGAGGATGATAAGCTCCAAGAGCATGTCATTTACTATCTTAGCCGTGCTTTAGCTGGACCTAAACTGAGGTACTCCCACGTTGAGAAGTTGGCCTTAGCAGCTGTTTATGCTGTTCAGAGGTTATGTCACTACATCTTACTAAGGACTACGATGATAGTAGCAGATGTTAATCCTTTTCAATATGTCTTGTCTCAATGAATAGTTGGAGGAAAATTTAACAAATGGATAGTCATTCTCCAAGAGTTTGACTTGGATTTTAAATCCTCCAAATCCAAAAAATACTTAGTTTTTGCTGAGCTTATTGCAGAATTTCCAGTAGAAGAGGATGTAGCTATTGAAGAAGACTCATTTCCAGATGAGCACATCTTTTTGATTTCTACCTCTGACCCCTGGTATGGAGATATACTTATCTATCTCCAGAATTTTAAGTATCCTGCAAATTTCTCACAGGAAGAACGACGTAAACTATGCCTACATGCCAAGAACTACCTCATCATAGGAGATACTTTATACCGTAGGGGGGTAGATTCCATTTTGCGTTGATGTATTACCCACGAGGAAGCAGAGATTGTCCTAAATGATGCCCATAGTGGAGCATGTGGGGGGTCATTTATCTGGGTTAGCAACAACCCAGAATATATTACGTGTCGGTTATTTCTGGCCCACGGTCTTTAAAGATTATGTGGAAGCAGTGAAGCGCTGTCATCCTTGTCAGCTTTACACCAGAAAAATGTGGTCACATCCCGCTCCATTATTTCCCGTCATCTTAGTGGGCCCCTTCATGAAGTGGGGGATTGATTATGTGACATGTAACCTAGCCTCAGCTGGGGGGCACAAATAGATCATTGTCGCTGTGGACTATTTTACAAAATGGGTAGAGGAAATACCCACCTTTAAAGCTGACGAGGAAACTACAACTTTCTTCATGTTCAATCAAATTATTGCACGATTCAGTATACCTAAAGTGATTGTCACTGACCATGGCAGTCATTTCCAAAATAGCATGATGACTGAATTGACCACTATGCTAGGATTTAGAATAGAACATTCATCTTCGTTCTAGCCTCAAGAAAATGGTAAAGTCGAGGCTGTTAATAAAAAATTGAAGACTATCCTCAAACGTACTATTAATGAAGCCCATTCCAACTGGCATATCATGCTATATCCTGCACTTTGGGCATATTGGACTAATGTAAAAACTGCTATAGGGTTTTCACCTTTCCAACTCGTTCATGGAGTGGAAGCTGTTACCCCGATTGAATGTGAAATCCTGTCTCTAAGAATTGTTATTCATGTGTTACTTGATACGACTGATCTTGAAGAACGTCTATTACATTTAGAACACCTTGATGAACATCGTAGAGATGCGCTGACAGCAAACCAATCTCATAAATATAGGGTCAAAATCCAATATGATAAATCGGTCAAGCCTCGAATTTTCTCTGAGGGGGAACTTGTTTTGCCTTGGGACCAAGACAAAGAACCCCTGAGGGGCAGGAAAGTTCAGGTCTATGTGGTTAGGACCTTATATCGTGTTGAAAGTGTTAAATAAGGGTGCATATGAATTGATATATTTCGATGGGAATAAGCTCGTTGAGCCCAGAAATGGGCTCTACTTGAAAAAGTACTATGCTTAGGCTTAACACTTTTTCTTGTATTTTCTTGTATGTATTTTTATGTACACTAGATTGTTGGTTTGTGTTTTTTATATACCATCTGCTGGTTGTTTCAGATTTCTTCCAAGAGGTTCGTAGGTTTTGCTGATGGCGCCAGTTGCCACAGTTATAATTTAGCTTCGGCTGCATGGGTCATTTATTCGCCCTCAGGACAGTTAGTTGCCTCAGGAGGCGCTTGCTTAGGTCTTGCTTCCAATAATGTGGTTGAATATAGGGCTGTCATTGAGCTTCTATGGGATGCTTTGTCACATGGTATCACTCAGTTGGAAGTCCGACTAGACTCTCAACTGGTGGTTTCCCAGCTCAATTGATCTTATCAGGTGTGGAACCCTATTCTATTGCATCAGTTCATGCAAGTTAGGTTATTGGAAAGAAATTTTGAGTTCATTACATTCAATCATATTCCAAGAAATCAAAATTCATTAACTGATGCATATGCTAATTATATCTTGGATTGGCATTTAACACATTTTACATAAAAATATACAACAGACACATTAAAAACATTTGTAAATAAACCGGAAATATATATATATATATATATATATGTGGATATCTGTCCATATAGATAGGTCGAGTCTCTGATCCTCAGATCCAGTCATAACTGTATAATATACAAAAAATATACAAAATATGGATCAAAGTCCATCAAATGCTCCTAGATCTAAGCTGGACCACCTTGGTTCCCCTGGTCACCCTACACTTTGGATTCTTCAGCCTCCTCAGCTTCAACAGCCTCAACAACATCTATATATACCAGTACTTCTCTAGCTACTCACCTTAGAAGGCGTATCTAGATAGGTGGTACATCAACCACAAACTCCTGCATGATGGATGGGATGTGCTCAATCTGTAAGGTAGGTACTCTTTGGGTAAGCCTGGATAGCTTCCCCTCAAGAACCCTAATCAAGCCCTGTTCTTCTCCCAAGACAAGACACACATACATGCGTGCATGCCCTTTAGGGTGGACTGGTCCAATATGTGCATTTTGACATTTTAAAAGGATTAGAACTCTTATACATATGTATATATCTCTATATTTAAAATTCATAAAAAAAATTTAAAAAAATTTAAAATAAAAATTACCTAACTCTCCCCATGCTCCTCCTCAAGGGAGGACGAGGTCAATATCACCACGGAAATCCATTCTAGCATATAGAAACTGCTCCAAAGATGGCAACTGCCACTCCCACCAAAAGTAGAAGTCATCATCATAGACACTCTGCACCGATCCACCAACTCCCTGGTGGAGGAAAATACCTTCCCACCTACTTAGCCTAGGCTGACAAGGAGAATGAACTGGTAGTGGCACTGCAGGACTCAATCCCGACACTCTGTCAAAGAAGAATACTACTAGTATGTTGGAATAACCACAATTCTTCCTCTTGCCTCTTTTGTAGTCAGAGAGCCGTTTTCTCATAATCGGGATCACTCCCGAGCACTAGTCATATAGGGCTCCCTACATACAATATACTGCTAGTCTCATCTGGTTCCGAGTTGCAAGGTGAAGTGAGGATGACCCTGCAACCCTCACTATAGTGCTTGCCAACACCTATAAAGGAAAGTTGCGAATGTGAACAATAGGGATGTAGCTACCCCTCTTTTGCGTGCTTGGCTCGTAGTATATATCAATATAGTTCTGTACACTTAGAGGGTCACCGCCTCTGCCAGTGCCTTCGAAGTTCACCGGAGCTCCTCATCGTGATAAACCAGCAATAAAATAGACATCCTCAGAAGTAATCTCCAAAGAATCACCTTGAAGGTCAAACATGCCCAAATCATGATCCCAATAATTTATCAAGAACTCCAAGAGGGGGACATTGGCCCACATGGGTGAGGTACAGAAAAACTTCAATAACCCACTTTGACGTAAAAAATTCACTATGCGGGCATCTTGAAGAGCTTCTTGGTCCATGTCTTCATGTTCTCACTCCCTCCACTCAAGCACCATATTTCAATCTAATAACCAAGCAATTGCCAATCATCAGATTCATACAAAATTTGAAAATTTTGACCCTACATATTCTTTTTTCATCTCACGCAACGTACGCGACTGTCTTTTAAGGCAAGCTGCGTACTATATGCGACTGTCTTTCAGGAAACCAATGTACAGAACGTGTGTACGTGACTTTTAATATACCAAACCCGCGTACACAACGTTTCTTTTTTGAAAGCATTTACAAACTTGAAATTAGGGCTCAATTTTGACAATTGCTTGGATCAAATGAAAGAGCATGGAGTGTAGTTTTACCTAACACTTGCGGATTTGGGAATGGTCCACCGAATTGTCCACACCGAGCAATCGAAGGTAGAGGTGAAAACTTGTCTCTTTTGGTTAAAAAATCAAATGGTAAGTTTTTATTTATGTTTTGAACTATTTATAGAAAAAAAAATTTCAAGTGGGTTTTTCGCTATAGTTCATAATTTTTAAAACTAATACCATATATTTTCTTCCATGTGACAGGTTTATCATCGTTTTTAAGGTGTTCTTGCTCATAGAGGATGGTTTTTTGTCGTTTCACATGCATTTTGCATTTATACCTATTCCATCTTAAACCTAGCATTAACATTTTGACCACGGACTATGGTATTTTTAACGATTAGCTCCTTGTCTTTACCATTGTTCTTCCGTGGATAGGGCTTTACTCCCATGAGTATCCTCATTTAGAACCGATTTTGTCTTTCGATACTCATGTTGTAGCTGTCTTAGGTTTAGGGGAATCCTTTTAGCTATTTTTCATGCCAGATTGAGCCTCATTTTGGTCTCTTTTTACAAGCTATCCCTTTATAGGAATCCCCGCCCTTCTGGAGTTTCTTTAGGCCTAGGTCTAACTCCTTAAAACAAACTTGACTGGAAAGTAAACTTGTCCATTCAAGCTCGTTAAGAATACGTGAATGGGCATTCACATTGGTGGTAGGTTATCTCTTTCTCGGACCATGTGGAATAATACGCGAAATGATCACTCTCTTTTCTATGGAATTGAGAAGAGTATTGTCAGGTATAGGTTTATCACTTTTCTGAACCCGAGGGACTAAACTTACGGAAAAGGAACTTCCGGTATGAGCTTAGTTTTCTCTTTTTCATGCTCTGGACCTAAACATGAAAAATATTCTGAGTGTACTTTGTGTCTTTGTCATGCTCGTTAAACACTAAGAACAAAGCATCGATTTTATTGTTGTAAGCCCCATTTCTCGTACTTAAATGGATCTTTCCGAGTGATCTTGCTTTCCTTCACACTCGTTAAACTCAAGCTATATGCTGCTCTTGAAGAAGCGTTGGGTAGGTTGTAATTTAACCTTTTTTGGACCTCCCTGACTAATTACGAAAAAGATGTTAGGATTATTAATCCTCCCTTGTCCAAATTTGGTCATATGTCTAAATCGGGATTCCATCCAGTCTATTTATAGTCATTAACACCATTGGGTCCACTTGGCCTAATTGTGGCACATGTTTCAGTTACTAAAGTGTGGGGAACACTAATTGAGGCTCACTGCCACTGATTGAACTTGATTGCATCAGTTTAGGAGCCTCCTAGACCAATCCCTACAATTTAGGAAGCCACTGGGAGTGCTGAAACCAACCAAGGTTAGTTCACTTTAGTTGATGACTAGTCTAGTCCTCTACATTCAGTTAGCGCTAGGTTTACTTGACTGCACTCATGTGGGGTGCATTTCTCACCTACCACTGTCAGTTAACCTTAGTCAAATTGAATGTAACACTTGAGTTGTGTTTTAGAGCTCCGATGAACTCTGGTTATGGTTTAGACAAGGTCAGTTAACTATTGAGTCCTCCGATAGTGATTTAGACAAGGTCTTGGTTACCTACAGTCAAGTAGAGTCTAATCAATTTGAACTTCCTCATGTGGATTTGAATTGCTTGTGGCTATTAAAGCCATTGTACTTCATTGTAATTATCTATCTAATTACTCTTTGATTAATGAAAACCATTCATAGCTGCAAGCCATTTTTGCACTGTTTCATTCTTCAATAACTGAGTAAATTGTGTGTTTGTACAGAAATCCATGTGCTCAATTTAATATGGTATCAGAGCCTCGACAGACAAGGCACTTCTCCTCCTCAGATCTCCTACTGGATCATTTTTTGAGAAAAAGTGCTCCTTCTAGAACTGCACCAGAAGCAGAGAATTTACCATTTAATACCCTAAGAAAAGGAATTGTTGATCAAGCTTGCTTGATTAACTAATATGGGTGTGAAGAAAATTCCAAAAGTGCAGGCTGTCTGACCTTATGGTGCCCTTTTTCTGTTTTGTAGGTACAACTTCGAATGGATTCATCAGTTCCTCTTCTGACCCGATCCTCAAACTATTATGAATGGAATGTGAAGATAATTATATTTGTGAAAAGACAAGATCTCCTTTGGGTGTCTAATGGAATCAGTAGAAAGTATTTTGAGAGTGAAAATGACTGGCTAAGTGCAAAGGATGCGGCTTTTGAAATAATAAATATGGCTCTTTCTCCTAGCTTGCGCTACCTCAGTAGATCTATTAAAGATCCACATGAACTCTAGACAATATTGGACAGAACCTTTGGAATGATTGATGAAGATAATAATAGCACTTTGGAGAGCACATCTAGCACCATAAGCATTCTTGATCCAAAAATCTCAGCCTCCACTCTCTCTAATGAAGTTGTTCAAGATGAAGAAGAAGCAGAAACTTCTACACAGTCAATTCGAATTGAAGACAGTCTCCATGTGGTGAATCATTCTCCTGATGCTCCGGAAGTTCATGAGATCTCTGATATCTCCTCTTCTCATATTTCTGAAACAGAAGAAGACATTTGAATCTCTGATATTGAAGAAAAATTCTGCTGCACTTCCATGCAAACATTCATCGGTGATTTTCCTTTAAATTATGTGCAAAATTTACCAGTAATTGCTTCCGAAAGTGAAGAGAAATTTGATTTTTATCCCTCTAATGTTGTTGCTGGTGTGAAAATATGTGATACCTTGGATATTTTGGAAGAAATATCAGATTACCAGAGTGATCCATTCGCTCCCCATGATCTATATTTTCCAGCAAATTCCTGCAGGATTGCATGCACCAAAATTCAGAATTTTGAAGAAGAAGAAAGCTGTGCATCCTTCGTCTCGGTTAACCATTTATTTGAATATGATATTAACCTTATTGGATCTGATATGATCTTATTTATATCTGATCTGATATTGATTGGTTTATTATATCAAATTCATAATCTTTCAGTACCGCTTGTAGCTGTTCTCATCAACGGTGTGAAGAAACAAGTACCGCAAGTCTCCTACAAAACTACTGCTGGGGATTTGATTCCATTTCATAGTTTTGGATCTGTTTTGAACCTATTTATATCTGATTTAATTTTTGATCTGATATTATTTGGTTCATATTTTGAAATCCAAAATCCTTCAGTCATGCTTGTAGCTGCTCTCACCAATTCCGGTGTGAAAAATCAAGTACTGCACTTTCTCTTCAAAACTGCTGATGGGGACTTGGTGTTAGTTTCCTCATATGAGGTTGTTGATATTTTATTATGTGATTCATTATATATTTCAGAAGCTATATCAGACTATGGAGCTCAATCATTCACTCTCAACAGTCCCAATGCTTCTCTATCATTGATCACATGCTCATCTCCTCACAGAACTAGTAAAGAGGAAGATTTTTTGCATCCGCCTGGACACCTGCTCCTAACACTTGGGGCTGTTCTTACCACTCATGGTTTTCTGTTCATGGCTGAAACATATTAGTTTCTTGAGTGTTCCTCACATTCTTTGAATTCTCAAGAACCTTTTCTCACTTTTCAGTTGACTTCAGTTGCTCTACATGGGTCCAGTCTTGATCCAACAGCTATCTATATTTCTGATTTAGTTGAGCATATCATTCTTCTTCCAAAGAGAAAGATTGCTCTAGACATAATGATGGAGAGGTTCACATGCCAGGACCTAGGATACCTATACACAGAAGAACCAGATTGATCCTGATTCTACCTGCTTAATTAGAGGGGGGGATTTTTTCCCATGTGGTTTTTCCCCAGCACCTTGTTTTTGAGTAGTTACTTTACTTTACTTGATGTAATGGGTGACCTATGGTATTAGTTACCAGTGCCCATAGATTGTCCAAGTTAGCATTCAGGGAGGGTGTTAGGATTATTAATCCTCCCTTGTCCAAATTTGGTCATATGTCTAAATCGGGAGTCCATCCAGTCTATTTATAGTCATTAACACCATTGGGTCCACTTGGCCTAATTGGGGCACATGTTTCAGTTACTAAAGTGTGGGGAACACTAATTGAGGCTCACTGCCACTGATTGCACTTGATTGCATCAGTTTAGGAGCCTCCTAGACCAATCCCTACAATTTAGGAAGCCATTGGGAGTGTCGAAACCAACCAAGGTCAGTTCACTTCAGTTGATGACTAGTCAAGCTAAGTTAGGAGTCAGTTACATTCAGTTCTAGTCCTCTACATTTAGTTAACACTAGGTTTACTTGACTGCACTCATGTGGGGTGCATTTCTCACCTACCACTGTCAGTTAACCTTAGTCAAACTAAATGTAACACTTGAGTTGTGTTTTAGAGCTCCGATGAACTCCGATTATGGTTTAGACAAGGTCAGTTAACTATTGAGTCCTCCGATAGTTATTTAGACAAGGTCTTGGTTACCTACAGTCAAGTAGAGTCTAATCAATTTGAACTTCCTCATGTGGATTCGAATTGCTTGTGGCTATTAAAGCCATTGTATTTCATTGTAATTATCTATCTAATTACTCTTTGATTAATGAAAAACATTCACAGCTGCAAGCCATTTTTGCACTGTTTCATTCTTCAATAACTGAGTAAATTGTGTGATCTATCATGTGAGTTGTGTGTTTGTCCACAGATCTATTTGCTCAATTTAATAAAAGGCTCACCTTTTCTTCTACGGAAGTTAAGAGAGTTCTTCTGTGGTATGTTTTATACTTTTCCGACCTCGGGAGACTAAATTGGACGAAAAAGGACCCCTTGGAGTCTTCTTTGGAGTTTTTAGACACTCTAAATATGAAAACACTGAGTGAGCATGTACTAGTTCGGGCTCATAAAATCCACGAATCAGTGACACTATCAAGAACTATTCCCTCTTCTCTTCAAGCTTGTTAAAAAATGAAGAGAGATCCTAGTTTAATTTCCTGGACTCGTTCAAATTTAACAGGGAAGGTAAGGAAGAAGTTTTCTTTTGGTTCTTAGTTAGTGGCAGCATATCATCCTTGAACAAAGCACTCTCCATTTTTTCCGATACTCATGTCTCAGTGTTCACTTTTCAGTTCAACTATTACTTCGAGTTTCTTACTCCTCCTCTTGTCAGTTCTAACTGGGGAATCTGATCATGTATCCTACATGACAGATAAGTTTAGTTGTACTATCTATAAAGTTAAAAGCTACCTTGGGTCATCTCTGCATCGTGCTCATTGTTCAACGACTTAACCCTGTGTCTGATGTATATCCTGATTCCATCATTGTCATATCTATTACTACTTGTGTATCCCTTCCTTTACCCAGTTCCTAGTCACTCTTGTGATCCGTTGGAGGATCTATTGCCTTCCTTATCATAGTATGGTTCTGCATCAACACTTCCTGACGATGAAGACCTAGAGTTTTGACAATCGTACCTCAGGATTCACTTTCATTATTGGTGAATTCCTTTTCTTCAGTTGTTGATTATCACCTATTGAGTGACGATCTATTGAATCCGCTCCATGTTCAACTTCAATAACATCTATTCACATGGCTTGGATTGTACTGGTTCTTTGGGATTGTTTATGAAGACCTTAGTTTCACATCCATGGACTAAGTTGCGCAAGATTATGTTGTGGTTACTTACACAACTTCCAGATCTTTGAAGATTCATCATTATTGTATATTGTGGCTTCGATCCACCTTTGTAATATATGTGGTCTTGTACCCGTACTATATGATGTACTCAAATATTGTAAAGGAGCAAGTGTTCCAGTATATTGAACATAGCATCCTTGGATATGACTTTGTATATGACATTATTATGTATTTGTTTCAGGCACTACCTCTGCTCCAATGGACTTCTACGGTTCTCCAAAGATAATGATTATAATGTATTTCGGTGATCGCTTCCCTCTGACCTCACACATTAGGGGGCATCTGTTATCAACCCAAATGGCACTTCTCCGTCTGAGTACTGACAATTCCTTATGTTGGTACACAAAAGGACATTTTAGGATTGAAGTTTGGCAAAACACTATAGATGGGCATGACATGAGATGCATTTATCCTTCAACTAGCTTGCCATTTTATTTTTCTAAGTGTAAATTGGTGTACGTGACTATCTCCATTGAAACTTGCGTACATACGCAACTATTATCGTTGAAAACTTGCGTAATGTACGCGACTATATCCATTATAACCCGCGTACAGATCTATATGCGGGTTTCCTTTAAGATACTCACATGTCATACGCGGGTTTCCTATATTAATAGTCACATACATCTCCATTCGACATTAAAACATATAAAACACGATTAATGGAGATTAGTTCCGCCTTAATCATCAACTACCCCAACAATATCAACCTCCTCAACCTTTGAAACTACTATATTTCCCAAAGTATAAATAGAGGCCTTGGGGAGGGCATTAATCAATCAATTTTGGAGAGCAAAGTTATGTTGGTGGTATATCTTTAGAAGTCTTGGAGCAACAGAACTCAGAGTCCTTTGGTTGCAGAGGAGTCATTGTCTCAGGCATTGGGTTGTACACTTATCTCATTCACTGATTGTTAATAAAGAGAATTCTTCTTCCAATATTGTGTTGAGTCTCTTTCATGTATTAGGGTTTGATGAATATATTTGATTAAGCACTATATATGTTGTTTATCTAACCTATTATATATACATGTATAAGATTGTACTTGGAGAATTTGCTCTTTGCAGGTGAAGGAGGTGCATCCCTGAAAGCTTTGGAGAGAAGCAAAGCAAAAGAAGATAAAGCTTGGATCAACCGTCGGCAATCGGGTGAGTCCAATAATTCTTCCTATTTCCTTTCTGTACTTAGCTAAAGCTAATTGTCTACAAGTTTTAGAAATAAGTTGGTAACCCCAGACCCTAGGTTATAAGGGTGTTTATTCCTGAACAACAACAAGAGGCATCGATAAAGGCTCCATAGGGACTGGAAGCTTAACCAATCGGTGGAGATAAACTCAGAGAAAAAAGTACAGCTCCTAAATTCAAACTATTAACCCAATGAATGGATGTGATATACAATGCTCTGTTCGAAGGCGACACGACTTGACTGTTGCCAAAGATAACATCTTTTCTTGTCCGGCTTTTTGGTTTTTTTTATTTTTTTGGACTTTTTCAAATATTTTTAAAATCTTGAAAAAGAATAAAAGTGATTTATAGTTACAGACTAGGAGGAGACGAGTGTCAATGGGAAAACAAATTAGTTCCAAGCAGCGGAACATACCTATGCTCAATGCAAGGATACATGTGTAGGATAACGACACTCGGGGGAAAGTCCCCTCCTGGTAAAAATGGGGAATCAAGCTGGAAAAGATATATAAAATGGCTTTGCATGGCTAGACATGAGCCATGCTCGGGCTATATGGCTGATAATCAAAGTTAGGGAAGCTGACATAAGGCTCAATGAGGTAGGCAAAACTCATGATAATACAATTACAACTTGACATAAGGGAGTCATGGGGACAAAGGCCAACAAAAAGATCAAGAGGAGTATGAGGCTCTTACGCAAAGACATGGTGATACTATACAAAGAACTCCCACACCCTAAAAGGACAAAATGTCGGCATGGGAACCAAATAAAATAAAGGAGCTAACTAGGGCACCCATGTATGGTCAAGCTTTGCCATTCACATCCTGTCACTTCTAAAACAACAAGAAGGTTCCGTGACAAAATAGAACGGGTTCGTACCTAAGGTTATAATGAAATGGTCATAAGGTCATACAAAATGCACACACATGTGAAATCTAACCTATATGCTAGTTTAGACATAATACCTAAAAGTGGCACGAATGGGTCAAAACAATGGTTGAAATGACACTCCAAACGGACCCCTACATCACTAGATTAGTCCAAAACGGTCCAAAATGATCAGAAACGGTCCAGAACTATAGAAAGGGGTAACAATTTAAAAAAAATTAAAAAAATTTATATAAATAGTAAAAAATTCAAAAATTACATATCATTTGAAATTTTTACCTATTCGAGCTTAGAACTTCAATTGCGAATCACGGGAGCTTTGTTCAGCGAAATTCGACACCGTTTGTTCCAGGTAACTTCTCATGTCCTCGTCTTCCATTTTCATGTAAATGTTTTCAATTTCCATGGTCAATTTTTTACTTTTAGGCTAGTCTAGATTAGTCTTCTCGGCCCATGTGGAAATCGGGTTTTTTTCCACGTATAGGGCTGGCTATACGTGAAAAAACCGCCCAAACCCGCATGCATACGCGACTGTTTTGCAAATAGTCGTGTATGCAGCCACACACATGGTTTTTTAAGTTAAATAATGACCAAAAATTATTTTTAATGTGTAGGATGGTTCTAGAATGGAGGGAGAGGGAACATGGAGACGTAGAAGAGGCTGTTCAGGGTGATTTTATGGCTCAACAAGCTCTACGTGCATGTGGGCTATACAAGTTTTGGTGTCTTGGCAGCCTGAGGTCCAAACCAAGACTCCTATAGATGCTAATAGACTACTAGGATCCAGAATCGGAGTCTTTCCATATCGACGGGATGTCCCTCACTATAGAGGTGGAGGACATATACTTCCTTACAGGATTGTCCCGGTAGGGAGAGGTGGTGAACCTACGCTCTCGCGGGCCCGAAGGTGGCCTCACCATTGATGAGTATATTGCAGTATACTATTTTTTGGACATGAAGAAGGTTGGGAGTCAGATCCCGACAAACTCCATCCAGGTACTAGGCCTGAAGGCCATACTACTAGCACTCGACAGGATAGCTGGGATGGAATCACTCCACCAGGCCTCGCAGCCATTGATGTTCTATGCAGTGGAGTGCATGAGACCCACAGTTTACGATTGGAGTACTGTGCTGTTGAGTAACATGAAGCAATAGCTTAGTGAGTGCAAGATGGGAAGAGTATGAAACTTCTGTTTCAACAGTATACTGAGGACGTTCTTCTTCGAGCGTGTTCTGGGGATAAGCCTTAGAGCTGACGTTCCTCCTCACGGGGTTCGAGATCCAGCCCAACGACGTTGGGTAGATGCTATGCACAGACTAGGCGGAGGTAGGGTGTCTAACCCCTACCCAGCTGATTTCTTTCCATGGTGGTAGCAGTAGATTATTGCCATCGATGATTACCCTTATGCAGGGATAGATTTTCCAGGAGATCCCGACATGACCCTACCACCAGGAGTAGCATATGGTGACATCGGTAAAGAATCCCAAACCCTCTTTTTAAAGTTTTTTGAACTATTAATTTTTTTTTGTTTTTTTATATATAGACTCAAAAGACATGTTTTTGGTATGACGACACATAGTGACACTCCGTCATATGTATGCAGATGTTGGACCACGACAGCTTGACGGCTTCCCTTGTCATAGACGAAGGGGAAGAGGAGATGATATCATGGGTGTGGATGCGGAGCGGATGCTCCAAAGCATCCACACAAACTTTGTTTGACTGACACACCGAGTACCCATGGCGCAAGTCGAGCACTTGCCTAAGGCCATGCAGTGTTAGGTGGTTGGAGTACCACGAGCATGGGTTCAGTTATTTCGACGACTAGCTAGAGCCATGGTGTGCTACCACGATCAAAACTCCCCTCCTCCTCCACAGGCTTAGAGACTTGAGAGTGATTCATTTTTGTACTACCGTGTATTATATTTTGGTGGCTCGAAAGCCCCATTTTTGTATTATGACACTTATGTATTATGACGTCACATTTTGGATGTTTAATGAAAAACTTTTATGATGATCGATTTTATTTACTTACATGTGTGTCAAAATGTATGTTTGTGATGTGATTATGGTCTATGAAACAAATTCCAATCTAACACATAGTTAGCATATGAGTCAGCAACTTGATTATAAATTCTTGAAACATGTATGTATGTTATGTTGTCAAATTTCCATTCTAACAATCTCACACGTAAGAATATTCATAATAATGTCGGATCCCTAAAACAATATAAGCCATTAAGCTGTGACACTACTAACTGAGAATCAAGACGTACCTCAACAGAGAGAACACCATGTGAAATGGCATCCCGTAATAACTCGATAACGACACTATACTCAGCAACATTGTTTGAAGAACGCCATAAACATACACCTCCTGAAGACAATACCTGACTTATAGGAGTATAAATCACCCAAGCAGCAGAGGCTAAGTGTTGAGTGTGGCGGTTAGCACCATCATCAAATCCTATGTAAACGGAAGACTCCATTGACATCTGCCATAAGAAACGAACGCTAATCAACAAACCCAATCACCATAAGAAAAACCTAACTATGCAAAAAACTATACAATAATATACAATAATCAGCCCTGGCTAAAGATCATGCATAGTATTTTTTAAGATAGAGCCCATTTCTATGCTCTGCCAAGGCTGTCCCTTCATAATCCACCAGCTCATAGGCGCCCTTCTCTAACACACGTTTGACCACCTAAGGACCATGCCACATGGGATTAAACTTCCCTGCCCCCAAGGGTTCTTTAGCTTGATCCCATAAAAGGACCAAATCTCCTTCACTAAACCTCCTCAGATGGACAGACTTATCATACTAGACCTTAACACGATGTTTATTCACCTCTAGAGCCACTAAATCATCTCGGCACTGCTCATCAAGCTGCTCTAAGTGGACCAAACATTCTTCTAATGCGGAAGCGTTTGGTAAAAGATCTATGGCTAGCTTCAACGAAGGGATTTCACATTCAACTGGCAAGACAGACTCCACTCCATGCACGAGCTGATATGGAGAAAAACCGGTGGTAGTCTTAACCGTGGTCCTATATGCCCACAAAGCAGGATATAACATTATATGCCAATTCGTTTTGCTTTGTGTGATGGTTCATTGGAGAATGGATTTAAGTGATTTGTTCACTGCTTCGACCTGTCCATTCGCCTAAGGGTAATAAGAAGAGAAGTGCTCCTTCTTATAACCTAACTTCAAATCCAACTCTTCCATCATTCGATTCTAAAAGTGCCTACCATGGTCAGTGACAAGCTCTTTCAGAATACCGAACCGAGCAATAATTTGGTTGAATATGAAATGTGCGTCTGTCTCACCATCGAATTTAATCGTGGGCATAGCCTCAGCCCATTTCATGAAGTAATCAACAGCCACTATAATATGATGATTCCCCCCAGCTGAAGCTGGGTTGCAATCCATGAAGTTAAGCCCCCACTTGGTGAAGGGACCGACAGTGATAATCGAATGTAACAGGGCAGGATGTGAGCACATATTACGTGCAAACACTTGGCAAGGGTGACACTTCTTGACTGCATTAACACAATCTTTAAAGATTGACGGCGAAAAATATCCTACTCTCAATATTTTTGGGCTGTAGAAAGCCCAGATAAATTACCACCACAGGCCCCTCCATGGAAATCATTCAGCACAACCTCAGCCTCTTCATGGGTTAAACAACAACGTAAAATGGAATCTACCCCACAGCGGTACAAAGTGTTATCCACTATAAGGTAGTTCTTAGATACGTGACATAATCGTCGTCGCTCATCCCGTGAAAGGTGAGTGGGGACCTTAAATGTTTGTAAATATACAATAATATCCCTATACCATGGATCCAAAGTTGAGATAAGAAAGATATGCTCATCGATAAATGTATCCTCATAAACTTCCTCCTCCTCCTCACTTGGGAAATCAGAAATGAGCTCCGCAAAAATTAACGATTTCTTCAATTTCACCGAAACAAATTCGAGATCGAATTCTTGCAAAATAACAATCCATTTATTATACTTTCCCCCGATCATCCTTCTAGTGAGGATGAATTGAAATGTATTGACATGAGCTACCACCAAGGTCTGGCGAAGGAGAATGTAGTGTCAATCTCTGAACCGCATGAACGGTAGTTAAGGCAAGTTTTTCCACATGGGAATAATGGATTTCCTCATCTATAAGGTTCCGGCTCAAATAGTATATGACATGCTCATAGAGCTCCTCATTCTCCTGAACCAAAAACATACCAATCGTCTCCATGGATGCGGCCACATAAATAAAAAAGTCATGGCTATAGTCGGGTGGACTAAGCATGGGGGCCGATGCTAAGGCTCGCTTAAGAGCATCAAAGGACTTCTGGGTTCGCTCATCCCAGCAAAAGGTAGTGTCCTTTTTCAAAAGACTCATAAAGCCTATAGTTAAATTTGCAAAGTTAACCATGAATCTCTGTAAGAAGTTTGGCATGCCTTGTAAACATTGAAGATGTCTAATATTTCTCGGGGGAGACAATTGAAGTATTGCCTCAACCTTTAAGGGATCAACTCTTATACCCTCATTGGAAACAATGAATCCTAGCAAGCGACCAGAATTCACGTAAAAGATGCACTTATGAGGATTTAACCTAACCTGGTAGTGATGGCATCTTTTGAATACTAATCTTAAATGATATGGATGACGCAATCTCAGCCAAGAATGAGCAGCAAGGTCATCCAAAAAGACTTCAATAATTGATTTGAGATCATGAAAAATCAAGGTCACAGCCCACTGAAATGTGGCTCCGGCGTTTCTAAGAACGAAAGGCATCTTCCGATATGAAAACGTACCCCAAGGACAAATAAATGTAGTTTTGTGTTTGTTAGAATATAATCCGTTAGGGTTATATATTGTAAATAAATAAATAAATATGAATAAGTAGGAAACCGAAAAGGATGGACGGAAGGTGAAACACAACCGTCACATGAATGTATAAAAGAATGCATTAGCAATGGAATAAAGATGAATCGGGAGTTATACCTATCAGTGGTATCAGAGCAGGGCTGTCTGCCTGTGGCTAGGGTTTTACGCCTAGCTTGTGCAAATGAGCACCTACTAAGGAGAAGGGTCTCCTTAGTAGCAGTTCAGTAAAGGTGAAGTAAAAATGCTAAAACAGAAATGTAAACTACTTAAACAAATGCATGAAATAGAAAAACAAGATGCGAAAAACGGTTTTTATATTAGTATTACCTCCGATGTGAAGGTTGGTGAAGCCCTTTGCTGTGGTCCAAGAGAGTTTCTCCTAGCTCCAACTTGCTCCTTCTCTTTCTCCAATGGTGGAAATGGGCCAAAAGGGGCTCTCAAGGTGAAAGTAGCTCAAGGGTGAGCTAGGGTTTCAAGAGCTATTTTGGCAGAGTAAGGGTGCTTATGATTGTGGATGTGAAATAAGGGGTCTCCATCACCTATTTATAGTTTTTCAGTGGTGGAGTGCTGGCCCATGGTTTTGGAAACCATATGGTTTAGGGAAGCTGTATAGGGTTTTTTCCTCCTTTTCCTCATTATTTTATATTTTTTCTTCCCTTTTTAGGGATTTTTGCTATTTTAGAGGAATTTTGGATATTTTTGGAGGAAAAAAGGCTTTCTTGATGGTTTTATGGCCTTTTGGAGGCATTTTAGCCCTTTTGGAGGCTTTTTGGTGGGATTTTCAGGTTTTTCAAGGAAATATGGTAGGAAAATGGACAAATGAGCCATGTAGTGGGGTAGATGAGGTAGTGAACACTTTTTGGGTGTTAATAGATTGCCCCCTGATGTGCGAGGGCAGGAGCTCATCGTATGGCCGATGGACATCATAAGTCATATATGGTTTTCTTGGGGTGTGGAGAAGAGAAGAAACAAACTGAAGCCCGGAACAACGATCCTGAACCAACTGCAAGAACTAAAAGTACATAACCTCAATAATGGACTAGGAATCATCTGATCATATGGACGAGGCGGGCATTCCCATGCTCGTATCAGGATATAACATAATAATAACAATGGGGTCCTGACATATACATGGCCTCAAATACTGAATGAGGAAGAATCTCAATATATGGACGAGGCGGGCATACCCATGCTCGTATCAAGATACATAAACATAACTGTGAGGCCCGAAAAGAGGGACCTGTAGGATGCCATACTACTCGGCTGGGACATACTGCTGGGCTGAAAAACGGATACACTGGAATGACAGCAGTGCTACTGAATGTGGTACCAAAGGAATTGATGAGCTACTGGATCAGAGTGACAAGGGTCACACTTGCAATGGTACACTGAACTGGAACTGAACTGGGTACTCAAGGAAGCACGGAACTGAATGGCTTCCGAATACAATCGCCAACGCATCCTGGACATCCACGGGAACATATAACTGGGCGTTCCAAAGTGACTCACCAATGTGCTAGAGTCGGGGGAAATCCAGGGTCTTTGACAAATAATGGAAGGGATATAAATCCTGCGCGATTCTCAATGATGCGATCAAGTTGCTGAAGTCGAGCATGTGAGAAACAACCATTCGGAGAGGCAATGATGACTCCTCCCAAAATGGTCCATAGGCACTCACCACAGATGGTGATGGGTCCAAGGCGCAGGGGCCTCTGGGTCTATCCTCTGAATCGAAATGTGATAGTACTGATGGCAGGATGGATAAACTGGGGGGAATAACTGGGCAAGTAGAGTGGGGGACTCAAACTTCCTTTGTTCAGAGTATGATGGTGGGGAGGATCGGGCAGCGTATGAAACTGACTGGTGGTAAGGGGGTCATAGCTGTATTGGATCTGGGAGGGTAACTGGGCTGACGGAGACTCAAGCTGAGGTAAAATGGCAGGAGACTGTAGAATACTCTGAACAAAGGCGACCTAATTGGGGTACTGCCAAGAGGATCGATCATAGCGCCAAGAGGCACAGGTGGACTTCTTCATGGGTTAGGGAACTAGAAGAAGTGTGTATATAAAATGGTACTGTCATGTGGATTTATACGAGCCCAGGACAGTTCATGCTCATGGTTGCTTTCAATTTTAAGGAGTCTGAAAGCAATAAGAAGACTCGGAAGTAATGAAATGGTACTGTTGTACGGATTTTACGAGCCCAGGACAGTTCATGCTCGTGGGTGCTTTCAATTTTAAAGAGTCTGAAAGCAATAAGAAGACTCTGAAGTAATGGAATGGTACTGTCGTGTGGTTTTTTACGAGCCCAGGACAGTTCATGCTCATGGTTGATTTCAATTTTAAGGAGTCTGAAAGCAATAAGAAGACTCTGAAGTGATGGAATGGTACTGTCATGCGGATTTTACGAGCCCAGGACAGTTCATGCTCATGGTTGCTTTCAATTTTAAGGAGTCTGAAAGCAATAAGAAGACTCTAAAGTGATGGAATGGTACTGTCGTGCGGATTTTACGAGCCTAGGACAGTTCATGCTCGTGGTTGCTTTCAATTTTAAGGAGTCTGAAAGCAATAAGAAGACTCTGAAGTAATGGAATAAAAGTATACCGAACAGAATGAATGGCCAGGCAAGGAGGAAGTGTTCAATCAAGGAACATTTATGATGACCAGGAACAAGGGTGAGGGGAAACACTGGTGGGCCTCCTTGCTGGGTGAATGAATGGTGGAAAAATAATGAAACATTTGCAGTATGACAGGAGTGGATGGCTCATGTAAAAAGTGTGGGACAATCTGGTGGCGGCCGATGTGGCGTGCCAATCGAGGCAGCAAGGTGTCGGGACACAATGTTGAAAATGTATCATGTGAGAGCGAGAAATGATCTCAAGCATCATCACAAGCTCAGAAAAATGAATCCGGCGATATAAAAGGAGAACAACCGAAGGGGCGTGCAAACCGAGGCAGCTAACGGTGTCTAAAAAATGGGCAAAAAAGGATGTAGAAAAAACAATGCAACGAGGTGACCATTGGGATGGTCTCGTCATGCTGATTCCAATGGTGGAAACGGTGTGAAAAACGGACTCCATGTGGGTTCAGAATGGCCAAAACAAGAAAAAAGTCAACGGACTATAAATAGTAAGTGGGCCCAACATGACAAGTGTCATTTGTACTATTTGACTTTGAATAGTGATCAGAGTGGACCAGAGATGAGGTGGCATTTCTGGACGATCCGACTGGTCGATTGCAGATCCGGGAGAGACAGGTATTCCGTCAAACTCATACCTGCTTTGTCAGTGGGTTTGGGGGGTGGGTAGTGGGTCCCAGGGTACTATTTGTACGGTCCACGTGGGGTGGACCGCGGGTTAGGGGTTCAGAGCCGTGGTCGCGGACCGCGGGTTCCTTCAGGGAACACACGGTTGGGGACCGCGACTGTGGGCTTGACAGCCACGGTTAAGGACCGCGACTGTAGGCCTGACAGCCACGGTCGAAAACCGCGGCAGGGAGCCCTAAAGCCGTGGTTTTGGACCGAGCTATTAGGGTTTTTCGGGGGGGGGGTGGGGGAGGACTATTTGTTCGACATGGGGCTGATGAGTCTACTTTGCGTGATTGACAGGATGCCGCAGGTTCTATGGAGAGAGCGGGAGATACCAGATGAGGTCATGGCCGTCGTCCGAGAGGACCACCGGGTGCGATCGATGCTGGGGATATTCGGACTGCTGAAGTTCGCCCAAGTCCCCATGATGCAGTCAGCAGCATTGCTGCTGAACCGATTGATTAGTTTCTGGGAGCCGGACATACAGGATTTCAGAGTGCAGGGTGAGAGGGTGGACCTCACCCTAACAGATGTATACTTCCTGACGGGGTGGCCCTGTCTGGGTAGGGTGGCGGACATCGATCCGGACGTGGTTCAGGAGTGCATGAGGGTACCCTGGGAGTTCAGATCGATTGCGATCCGAGTGGCGATCTTGGTGGAGAGGGTGCGGGCACAGGAGCCCGTAGGGGATGAGGATTTGCTGGAGGAAGAGCGAGGGGAGGATTGAGAGGCAGCAGATGCCGACAGTGATGCAGGGTATGACTCTCATTAGGGAGTGTAGGGGAATCCCCCCAAGTTTTGTAGCTATGGCATGTATTTTATGAGGGCTTATGGATGTACAGACATTTTTTGTATAGCTGAGTACATGGGTACTCAGCACATGTATAGCACTGTGACATGTATTTTTTTGATATGTATATATATGCACATGGATGCACCTTTTTGTGATGTTGTCTTAGTTGTACGCACGTGGATGCGCTTTATGATATGTGATATGTTTGTGTTGCACGTGGATGCAAGTAGTCTAGGATGTTGGGAACGTGGATGCCCCTTGTGTATTTTATGTGATGCGACATGATGTATGTATGATTAGCCACGTGGATGCCCCTATGGATGCAAATGTGTTTTTATAGTTTATGTACATGGATGCAAATGTGGATGCACTGCAGTCTTTTTGGGTTTTTTTTATATATTTGGATGAGATGCTATGGGATAATGATGCATGATGGAGGTGTTACATGCTGTGATTGATATGCCAATCGAGGATGTTATTTGCCATTTGATCTGCGACACGATTGTGAGCTCTGGGGACATGTGTGAATGTGATGGATTCAAACTGTCGGCTGAGTTGTTTTGTACGCAGGAATTTTCGAAATAGGCAGGGATCACGCACCTGGTAGCAGTCGTTGAGCTGGGAGACAAGTAGCTGGGAGTCCAGGAACACATGAAGGTGACATATGCCCATCTGGAGGGCAGCAGTCAGGAGACCGGTCACAGCATCATACTCCGCCTGGTTATTGGTAGCGGCGCCTATACATATTCCGTCAAGGTGAATCAGTTAGTTGAAAGGGGAATATAAGACCCATGCTGCAGAAGCCAGGTTGGGAGACCAGCGGCTTGCACCATCAGCAAAGCCAGTGTAATGAGGTGGAAGATGGTCCATCTGTGGGCATGCAAAAAGAACGATGAATGTAAGATTATGGTAAAGAAGGTGAAAAACAAAAAGAGAGCAAACTGTACAATGCGGACCAATGAGGTCACGGTTTCAGTTATGGGTAAAAACGTTTAAGATACAACCCATTACGGGGGTTGCGTAAAGGGTGGCCTTCAGAATCGGCTAAAATGTATGCCCCCTTGCCGAGGCAAGTCTGCACAATGTAAGGGCCTTGCCACATGGACTCAAAATTTCCTTTATCGGTTTTATCGTGGGCTTGGTCATAGGCGAGGACGAGGTCTCCTTCGTGGAAAGTTCGCGGCAATAGGATCCTAAAGTAATGAGTTCGAGGGTGCTTCCTGGGGCAGCGATATCAATTTGGATGACAGGTGAGATGTTGGCCATGTTACCCTCCTCAAAGGCGTCAGGAGCAGGAATAGGGTCCTTGAACCAGTCGACTTTGGGGGGAAGGAAGTCTTTGGATTCAACTGCAAATTGGGTAGCAGTGTTAGAGGAGGATTCATCTGGGAGGAAGTAGGAACGATGGTGCATGTCATCCCAGGGATACTTTGGGGCAGTGAGAGCCTCAAGGATTTCCTCATTAGTACGGAAAGTTTGTGTCGTCAAATCGGTTGACGAGGGAGTAGTGGCGGAAGAGATCATATAAATGGTATTATCCTCTCCGGAAGGGGAAGAGACCGAGGGGTGGATCTCCTCAATGGTGGGTGGTGCTGTCTCAAGATCCAGATTGTTCATCTCATAGAGAGCTGCTCTGTACTCAGGGAGATCAGGACAGTGATTTGTGTAATGCCTATAAACACCGCATATGGCACAGGAGTGGTTAGTGCGCAGGGATTTGTCATGAGGCTTAGGGGTTGGATCAAGGTGGACAACTGGTATACTGGGGTCATCGTCAAGCATTTGCATGTGTTCCTGTACTGCCGATAACTGAGGACAATGGTGAGTCGCATGGCCCAACTCATCGCACAGTGAGGATTTGGGAGGAGCACGAAACAAAGGGGGGTTTTTGACTGTCTTGGGAGGTGGGACAGCAGAGTAAGGTTGGGGTCCTCTGCCCCCAGTTGGTTTGGTAAGAGGAGGGGGGGGTTCGTGGAGGACGACGGGGTAGAAACACCGGGAGGTGGTTGACTAGTAGTGACAATGGGTTGCACCGGTTGCAGGATGACATCTAGTGTCGGCGAGGGAACGGGAGGCGAAAGATACCAAACGGGTAATCCTAAGGTTAACCCAGGGAGGCTAAGGGTAGCCATGACTGGGGCGCTAACTACTCCTGAGGGAGGGATGAGGAAAGGAATGGTATGGATGGGTGTAACACCAATGTGACTAGGTACCAAAGGGGGTTTAGGCAACAAGGGCGGTTGATTAGGAGGAGTTTGTGTGCTATGGGACAGGGTACATAGGTCAGACACGTCAGTGGCAGGTGACGGGGGTGGAATAGATTGGAAGGTCGAGGTCATTGGCGCGTCTGAGTAAACTTCGGGCCCCATAGAGGAAACAAGTGGGGTGGTGGTACCCGAAACAGGTTGTTCAACCATGGGGAGAACATTTTCGGGTGCTGCAGGGGCATTAGGATCATAGTAGGTGAGTTGGTCGACCTTGACCACGCGTCCCTCATGGGGGAACATCATGGTACGAAAAACGGAAGAAGCAACTGCCCGCATGGAGTACATGTAGATGCGGCCAAGTAAAAGGTTATAATCAAGCTGTGCATTAATAACCTCGATGTCGATGAGGACGATTTTGCCAGCCAGCTGAACGGGGACGTTAGTTAATAGGCCTTGTGGTTGAGCCGAACGGCCGTCGTAGGCTCTCAACGCAGTAGTGGACTGCTGGAGAGGGGGGGATCCCAATTTCTGCCAGATGAAGGTGGACATGACACAAGTAGAGGCACCCTCATCAATAATGCATCGATGGATGACAAAATTCCGAATGGAAACAGAAACTTGGAATGCTAAAGTGGAAGGCATGCGGGGTTCGGATTGGTCCAAATCAAATGCCATTAAATTCGAATCATTTGGATCTATAGCCTCAATGGCTGAGAGTAAAGTCTTGCGCTGTGAAGGGTATTTTTTTAAGACTTCTAACACAGACATGGCTGCAGGAGATTGGGCTAAGTCATCGACAATGTTGTAGTTTGACGCAGCCCGCGCATTGAGGTTATTGTTGATACGACGAAGTGGGAAACGAGGTGCTTTGGGAGCGCCATCTAGTGGAGGTGGAGGTATACGTAACGCCTGATCAGTGGGCTGAGCATTAATGGGTTTATCGGCGGGAGGGGCTTCAGGGGTGGAGCCATATTGGTTCCACCGGGTTTGGAGGTTGACCTCATCGGAGGACATCATCAACAAGTGGTGGGTACTCGAGTCAAACATGGGTTGATCAAGAGCAGCGTAAGTGATTTGTTGTTGGGTTGGCGTGTTGGCTTGAGGGGGAGCCAACGGTTGAGTGTTCACTATGCCTTGTTTTGGTAAGGGGTTTTGCAGCACCAAAGGTGGATGCTAAGGTTGTGGGGGGTTGGGTGGTGCTTGAGGAGCCGCCTGCCCTTGGCGGTGGGCATCATCAACCCAAAGTTGTCGAGCTCGCTCCAAGTGTGGGAAATTATGTGTGTAGTGGCCATAGACCCCACAAATAGAACAAGGATGGTTGGTTCACAAATTGGGGTTTTTAGCCTGCTTGGGCGGGCGATCAGGGTTTTGATTAGCAGGGGCCGCATTATTATTATCGAGGGGATTAGGGGGTTGACCAGCTTGGTCTGTAGGTTGGTTGTTTCCATGATTTCGGCCCCTGCCGCGGTTTTGTTGGCCTTGGTTGCGTTGGTTGTTCTGGTTTTGCTGCGGGTTTTGTTGGGCGTAAACTTGCCCTTGGGCAACAGGTGGATTTTGAGGTTACGTAGGTGCTGGAGCAGGTTGCGGTGGATGATATGTAGGTGGAGGCTGCGCAGGGGCAGCAACTTGAGGGGGTTGCTGATAGGGCTGCAAAGCGGGTTGTGGGTTTTCCGCAGGGGCTGCCTGTGGCGGGTAATAAGCAGGTTGGGCTTGTGAAGGCACAGGAGCTGGTGCAGCCTGCTGGTGGTAGTAGGGCTGAGGTGCGATCGGGGGGGCATAAGCGGGAGTCGCATGACCGAAACACTGAGGTAGACATGAGGGTCCATGGGAATGGTGGTGTGCCATGGGAGCATACGAGTTGGTTATTCCAGACTGTGAGGTAGCCTACGAAAGGTCAGGGCCAGGGGTAGGACATGCTATGGAAAATGGTTGAGGATGCAAAGAGACACGGCCAATGATGCCGTCGGCAGCGTGGGATGCCCCCGGCGCATCGTGCTAGGAGGAATTGCCGTGAGGGGCGTCATGTATAATGGTATAGAGATAACCCGACAGGCGTAAATGAGGTCGAATTGTTGGGCCTTAAGAATGGCCTCTTCTTCAGACTGGGGTCTTTCGGATGCCACATCCTTAGCAATGACAGGAAGCAGGGATTTGAGGAACCAATCTAGGAAGATACGATCGTCTAATTTGATCTTGCATAAGTTACGGCGTCGACGCCACTCATGAATGTGGTCCGTGATGTGGGTAGCCGTGTTTTGTCTGCATGATAGGAGGATCTCAATGCCCGCGTCATAGTGGACAGGTAACTGAAAGAACTGCAGGAAGGTTGAGGCAAGGGAAGCAAAGGTGGCATGGGTTCCATGGGGTTGCTCGATATACCACTTGGCTGCAGAGCCAATGAAGGTGCGCTGTAAGAGACAGAGGCAGATAGAGTCGTCCACTATGGAGTTGGAGGAACACCATAGATGGAAGGACATAATGTGGTTTTGTGGGTCCTCACCTGCCTTGCCCTCGAACTTGGGGATGTCAGAGGGGAGCTTGGTGGGCATGTGAGGCCACGCAGGGTCATGTCGGATAGGGTCGTTGGTTAATATGGCTAGGTCAGGAAGGTTGAGGCTAGCCATGAATGGCAAACTGGAAGAAGGATGTGACACAGTAGTGGGTGGGACCAAGTTGGGGCCAATGCCCCCAAGTGGAGGGGTAGTGTTAGGGAGGTTGCCCCCAAGTGGGTGAACTAAGGTGGTATAGGACGGTCTTGCACCACCATGGGTAGTGTGAACCACTGATGGAGTGGGAATAGGTATTCCCGCTGCGGGAATAGGTGCCATGAGGGGAACGGTAGATGGGGGTCTCGTGGAGGGCATACCCAAAGCGGGTGTGGTAACTGGTGTAGTGGTGGATGTGCCACCAATGATCTCTACCAATATGGGAGTGGAAGTCATGCCAGCCATGGGGCTAGTAGGGGCAGTGTAAATGGGGTTCTCAGACTCTGGCTCAGAATCGGAGGTAAAATAAGGGGCGTCACTATCTGGTGACGGAGTCCGATGCCGCTGACGAGTGGAGTCAAGTGACAAGGCTCGAGATCTATGATAAGTGGTATCAAGTGAAGATGATCTGTGTCGATGACGGGTGGTGTCAAGTGAACCGTGCTGTGGGGGTTCACCCCTAAGGCGCCGAGAATGTCTCGGGGACTCAATGGTGACAGATGGTGTCAAATCTCTGTGGGTTGAGGTGGGTAAAAAACAACTTCAAAAATCCTAATGCAATCGAGTGTGCAGAAGGAGAGCTCGAAAAAATAGGGCACTTAGGCCAACAACCGACTCAAAACACCCACTATAACAGCTGTGCTACAATAGGTGGAGTGTCAACAGAAATGGTCAGAATACCAACAAGCAGCAGGTTTCCTAAAAATAAAAAATGGTGGACTCACTAGACCAAAAGGAGGTAAGGGAGCATGCAAACACTTAACTAAAAGTATTCTGACTCAACTAGACATATCCTCTGGAAGGTGATGAAATCCAAGTCAGACAATATGAATAGGAAAGCCAAGTGGCTAAGATATCCCCCTACCGGGAGGGACACCGGGAATTCAATCCTAGAAGAATGGCAACTAAGATACCCCGTTCATGACACGTCCAGAAAGGTGAATCTGCCGTTTGGTCCTTTTACCGCAATACCCCTATACAGGGATATCCTGAGAACTGCGAAAGGTAGCCCTTCAGTTACTGAATGGAGTGCGGTATTCCACTCAGGCCTCCGGAACCAATCTCGCGACTTCAACCCTCCTAAGGGAGAGGCCCTCTCGTAAACTGGTTGTGACCGTAAAAAGTACTAGGGGATTTTGGTTCCCTAATTGGACAACACCTATGTCTCAAGTGTAAGTAACCGAGGGGTGTTATTGGAAGCCTATCCCCCTGATCCTACCTAACTACAAAGATTCTTTTGTGTTCCCCAAGTGGGGTTAGAATATTGGTTGAGTTAAGTAGTTTTTTAAGGCTCACTTGAATTAGGTGACAGAGTGTGTGCTCGTGAGGTGATGAACCCAGAATAGAAGTGCCACATGAGGGGGCAACTTTCTAACTAACAATAATACTGAATTCACAACTTTAACATGCAAAATTTTCTGAATTAAAATGCTGAAACTTTAAACAGATTCTGTAAAAGGGAACAGAAATGATGTTGCAGAAAAGGTTGTAGGGAAGTAGGGCTGCAGGTGGAATAGATGGCTGTGCAGATGCAGAAAATATTGCAGCAAAGGGACTGGGTTCAAAAACAGGACCGCGGGTCTGTGGCGAAATCGGGCGGTCGGACCGCGAGTTTGAGGGAAACAGACGTGGACAGGTCGCGGCTTTCTGGCCGATAGAAGCAGTCGGACCGTAGGAAGAGGGCAGACAGACGTGGTCGGGTCGTAGCTAAAGGGCTGAAAGTCACACTCGGGACGCGGGAAAATGGCCGACAGGCTCAGTCAGATCGCAGCAAACAGTCTGATTAGCCGCGGTCGGATCGCAGGTAACAGACTTGAATCCATAGGCAGGGCACCGGAAACAGTCTGAGAGCCACGGTCGGATCGCAGGTAAAGTCCTGAAAGACGTGGTCGGGACGTGACTGCAGAGGGAAAAGATGCGGTTTACGACGGCCGAAAGGGACAACCGAAAGAAAAAACGGGAAGTTATTGCAGAAAACTAAACAAGCAACGGAGTCGCCAAAACTGTAGCTAGGGTTTTACCCCTAGCTTGTGCAAATGAGCACCTACTAAGGAGAAGGGTCTCCTTAGTAGCAGTTCAGTAAAGGTGAAGTAAAAATTCTAAAACAGAAATGTAAACTACTTAAACAAATGCATGAAATAGAAAAACAAGATGCGAAAAATGGTTTTTATATTAGTATTACCTCCGATGTGAAGGTTGGTGAAACCCTTTGCAGTGGTCCAAGAGGGTTGCTCCTAGCTCCAACTTGCTCCTTCTCTTTCTCCAATGGTGGAAATGGGCCAAAAGGGGCTCTCAAGGTGAAAGTAGCTCAAGGGTGAGCTAGGGTTTCAAGAGCTATTTTGGCAGAGTAAGGGTGCTTATGACTGTGGATGTGAAATAAGGGGTCTCCATCACCTATTTATAGTTTTTCAGTGGTGGAGTGCTGGCCCATGGTTTTGGAAACCATATGGTTTAGGGCAGCTGTATAGGGTTTTTTCCTCCTTTTCCTCATTATTTTATATTTTTTCTTCCCTTTTTAGGGATTTTTGCTATTTTAGAGGAATTTTGGATATTTTTGGAGGAAAAAGGCTTTCTTGATGGTTTTATGGCCTTTTGGAGGCTTTTTGGTGGGATTTTCAGGTTTTTCAAGGAAATATGGTAGGAAAATGGACAAATGAGCCATGTAGTGGGGTAGATGAGGCAGTGAACACTTTTTGGGTGTTAACACTGCCATAACTCCTTCCTGCCATCCTGCATGCCTGCTAGACCTCCATTCTGCCTGCCCATTGTCAGTCTATCTCTGCGTGCGTTTCTCCTCTCCCAGCCTGCGCGCATTCATGTATGCGTTATTCTCCTTCAAACGTTCGTTTGAGGTTACCTTGGAATGATATGCTGCTGTAGATGTCGAACCCTCTACCCTCCTGATCCGTGTGAGGCATCACCACTTCCTTTTTGTTGCTTTTGATAATGCTCTCATTCTATGGATTGGGTATAGTGCGCTCTTAGTTGTAACAATCTTTGGCTACCAACACTCAGGCCGTGTGATTCTCATTTTAATTTCTGGAATCTTTGGCTACCAACACTCAGTCGCATGCATTGAATTAGCTTAATCCGTGTGAGACTGTTCATAAACTGCGACCGCAGTTATTACTTCTAGTTATGCGTGGAGTGCTATGATCTATGCTACGATATAGTGTGAGTATATCTCTGGTATCTATGGTAATTGTATGTGTCTTATCGTGGATGGAGTTTTATGTAAGTTCAGATGAAGAATGGCGTCCCTCTTGTAAACCCTAGTTTCTGCCACAAGCACAAGCTGCGATGAGTGTATTTTTATAAGTCTTGATCTCACTGCCTGCGCTTCTGAATATCGCTGTGACCGCTCTCTCTTGATGCTCAAAGTTTGCTTGAAGAGTGATAAATATTGTGACTGGTTTCTAAATGATCACCACCACTGATATCGCGTGAATCCCCTCTCTGCATTGAGACTGCGACCATTGGACCTGCGTTTTAACTCTCTTTAAGCTCGTGGAGGTCCTACACTTCGGTGAGGGAGATCGTTCTTGATCATGTTAGCTGAGTGGAGAAGAGACCATCATTGAATGATCTGCGTGGAGTTTTGAAAGTGGAGCTATTGTGTGAAGAGTTTATTTTCTACGAATTGAAGCCGCACTGCTACTTTATTGCTGGAAGTTTGTTGGAGACCGATGATAGAATGGTGAAGACTCATGCTGTCTCATTTGCAAAAAGATTGAAACTGTCTTGCCGTTGAATGCATTGAAGACTGAAGTGTGACTGCTTATTGAAGAGGAGACTGCGTGTAGGTAATAAGTTGCATAATTTTTTATGTATTGCCTGTGACCATTGGAAGTGCACAAAAACCCTAATTTGTGCCCTAATTCCTCTCGTGATTGATATCTTTGACTGCATGGCTTATGCTAACGAATAATAGCTGCGTGGAGAGTTGTATATTGTATGCTGCGTGGTTTATGTTGAAGAATAATAACTGCGTGGAGTACTAATTCAAGAGCGTGGAGTGTGACTGTGCTGATAAACTGCGACCCATTGTGTTCAAACGTTGTGAGTCTTAAATCTAAATCTGAGAGTATATATGCTTCAGTTTCCTGGGAGATATAACGTTGAAGACTGCCTGGGAGATATAATGTTGAAGACTGCGTATTGGAGCTGAGTATATGCCCTAGGGTTTTATACCAGGGCTTCCTTCAAGTGAGTGTGGCAGGATTTTTTTCCCTGTCTTTTTCCAGGCGAACATGTTGATATTCCTAGATCTCATACAGGCGAGCGTTTTCTCTGTTCTGCCCTCAGGCGAGAGTTTCGAACATTTTCTCAGTTCATTGTGAGTGCTACTACAAGTCTGTTACAAGAGACTTTGTTGTTGTATTAGTGTGAATATTTTAAATGTAATATTTATATAATAACACTCTAGAACAAATGATATAGAGCAGTTGAGGTAGAGCTATTGAATTATTTTTAAGCTGCAAAATTATTTGTATAGATTGCAGAATCATATTGTAATCTGTAAAGGAGCAGGAATCTAAACCTGCATCCCATATCTTTTTCTAAGCATTCTGTAAGTTATAGTTTCCAGATTAGAGATGCACTCTTTGGCATCTAGTATTGGTGCTGCCCTTGATGGCAAATACCAATCCAAAGACCCTTCCAAAGGAGAATGCAACAAGAGAGGACGAGGAAGAAGAAACTTCAGAGGCAGAGGGGGCAGCAAAAAAAGATCAGATTTGCAGTGCAAGCGTTGTGGAAATACTGGGCACACATCAGATCAGTGTTGGGCTTCATGGGACTCCATCAAAGACAAGCACAACCAGAAGAAAGATGATAGTAAAAACCAATATACTAGTAAATCTTCTGATTCTGCTCATTGTATTGTTGCACATTGTAATCTTGGAATTAATGAACTAACTCCACTTTCATCTTACAAAGATTGTTGGCTACTTGATACTGGTGCAACATCACACATGACATTTAGAAAAGACTGTTTTGAAGAACTTAATGAAACAATAGATGGCATAGTGTAGTTTTTAGATAAGTCAAGTATTAAACCAAAGGTAATGGGCACCATTCGACTGAAGATGCCTGGATTCCCTGATTTCTTGTTGAAGAATGTTCTCTATCTTCCAGAGTTGCAGAGAAGCCTGCTGTCCTTGGTGGAGATTCGACAACAAGGCCATTCCATCCACATGTTTGATGGAATCATTGAAATAAGAAAGTCCTCTGACAACCAAGTCATCATGATTGGATACGAAGATGGAAAGCTGCTGAAGCTCAAGGGTTCATCCGCAAGGTTTCAGAACTATGCCTACCTCTCTCAGCATGGAGAAGGTAATATGTCATCTAGCTCATTGTGGCATGCAAGATTTGGTCATCTAAATTATAACAGTCTTCGTTTGTTGAGAAAGAATGGTGTATTTGGTTTTCCCACCATTCCCAAAGAGAAGAAAAATGTGATGCATGCATATTAGGGAAACATAGTAAGCTGCCATTCCATGAATCTAATTTCAGGG
>LPNX010099977.1:180399-234481 GCA_001517045.1 Pseudotsuga menziesii | reverse complement strand
TCAGTTCCGGCAGATTCAACAACAAAAGCAGAATATGTGGCTGCAGCTGAAGCAACAAAAGAAATAGTATGGCTCAGGAAGATACTTGAAGATTTGCAAGAAAAATAAGAGAACTCCACTCCATTACTGATCGACAATACTTCTGCAATCAAGCTGGCTAAGAATCCTAGATTCCATGATCGAACCAAACACATCAACACAAAGTATCATTTGATTCGACATCATGTAGAGGCCAAGACAGTCCATCTTCGACATTGTTCCACAAATGATCAAGTTGCAGACATATTCACCAAAGCGCTTGGACGAGAAAAGTTTGAAAGGTTCAGAAACATGCTCGGACTTACGGACACCGCTTCGGATTAAGAGGGGGATTGTTAGAATATAATCCGTTAGGGTTATATATTGTAAATAAATAAATAAATATGAATAAGTAGGAATTCGAAAAGGTTGGACGGAAGGTGAAACACAACCGTCACATGAATGTATAAAAGAATGCATTAGCAATGGAATAAAGATGAATCGGGAGTTATACCTATCAGTGTTGATCCTCGAGTTTAATTTGAATCTGATTATATCCGGAAAATCCGTCCATAAAGGAAAATACCTCGCTTCCTGCACACTCATCCAAAATCTGATCAATAAATGGTGTGGGAAAATTATCCTTAGGACATGCATGATTTAAATCGCGGAAATCAGTACATATACGGATCGTTCCCTATTTCTTATCAATCGGAAAGGGGTTTGAAACCCACTCCATCAAGGGAACGGGATAGATAAATCCAGTTTTCAACAGCTTTTCTATCTCAGCCTTAATCATGGGTGCTTTTCTAGGATTCACCACACGCAAACGTTGTCAAACAGGCTTCGCATTCGCATAGGTATTAATTTCATGTTTGACAATACGAGGGTCGATACCTGGCATTTCCTCATATGACCAAGCAAATATATCATGAAACTCTTTGAACAACTCGGTAGACT
Organism: Pseudotsuga menziesii; assembly: GCA_001517045.1. Taxonomy (NCBI): domain Eukaryota; kingdom Viridiplantae; phylum Streptophyta; class Pinopsida; order Pinales; family Pinaceae; genus Pseudotsuga; species Pseudotsuga menziesii. Next base: position 233,503 of record LPNX010099977.1, on the reverse strand, counting down.
CCAGAATATCAGCATGGGAACATTCTGCCCCAATATATAAGACATTCTCAATCTTTCCAGGATCGCGAGAGATATTGATAGGAACAGGTGATATATTCGCCATGTTTCCATCAGCCATCTGACCAGGATAGCTTAATGGAACAACGAGACTACCAATCTTCTCGCTAAGAATCTCCCTAAAGTCCTCATGCTCCAAACGGTCAAGCTCGGGAAGAAAATAAGATCTATGATGTAACTCTTCCCAAGGTGGCTCAACTCTAGACATGGCCTCAATAATAGCTTCATCTGACGAAAAAACAATATCAAGGCAGTCATGTGCATGAGAGGACTCAACTGCCCATGCAAGCAGCACATACAGGTCTTCCTCCTCCATCCACGAAGAGGAAGGAATAGGCTCTGCAACACAATCAATATTTGCTTGGTACGCAATCATTGCTACAAGCGACGACATGCCCGTTTCGATAGGTCCGTTCGAAAGAATCGGTGTAGGAAGAATCCAAGGATCTTCCATATGGGAAGTGAGAAAAGGCACTGAATTCAATGAAGATGAAGCCCCATCGAAACTAGCCCCAATCATAAGGATGGGTGCATGACAACTAAATGCCCCCATAAGGGATTGATACATACCTACACCCACACTCCTAGTTTTCGACTGAGAGTGGTCGATAATCGGGATTGAAGCTCCCGATGATGCACTAACAATCGGATTTTTGAATGATGTTTGATCAATCATAACAATATTCCCATTAAACAGAAAGCATACAACTCGAAATAGAGAAGAGGCTACACCTTGCATACTATACATCCAATTCTGACCCAGTAAAAGATTGTAATCAAGTGGTGCATCAACCACCTCAACCTCGATCGCGACGGCCTTCCCTCCCAAACAGGCCTTAAGAGAAGGAAGAATTCCGTGCAGTCGAAACGATCTACCATCAAAGGAAGTCAACATGGTAGCAGATTTAGACAACTTGAGAGAACCCAAACCCTTCCAACACGACATAGACATCATGGAAGCAGCAGCGCCTTCGTCAATCATTGTGCATTTGACGGTCATGTTAAGACATTATACATAAATCAAGAGAGACACATAGTAAGGCAAGCGAGGTTGTACTCCCATGGTTTCAAATTTGATGACAAAAGAAGAGTTATCATCATTCACTCTGAGAGCAGAAAGCAAAGATTTCCTTTGCGATAGACAACTCTGAAAAACTTCAAGCGCAGACCTCGCACAAGGAGTTTGGCCCAAATCCTTGACAACAGAATAGTTCTGGGCGGCTCGGGCATTAGGATTGTGCCCCGAACGCTTTAGGACTCCCTTAGGAATACGAGGTGCAATCTCAAGTTTATCCATAGGATTTTTAATACGCAAAGGACTCTCGATAGGAGGAGGTTCTTTCCCAAGGTTTGGTTGTGACGAACCATAGTCTTTCACATGAGTCACAATCTTAGTGGCATGCACCATGTTGATGCACCCATGACCAGTACTATTTTTTGGCATATTTTGATCTCCACCCGACACAGAATGAGGATCATGGGTTCTTGAGTTCATATTTTGATTATGGGGTAAAGGATTGGTCAGCACAGCTGGTCCCTATGCTATGAACCTCAAGGCGTCTTCCATACGAGGGCACAAGTGAGTGAGGTGGTCATCCTTACACAACTTGTAAGGAAACTTAACCTTATGTTTAGACTGCTTGTTGCCCCTAGCATTACAGTCGTTCTTGTCATTAAAATTAGGATTTTCATTCTTGTTTCCACCCTTACGATTGTTTTTACCCTTTTTCTTATTCCTTTCGGGCTGTCGGTTTCCCTTATGGTCCGACTACTACACAGAAAGTACATTCGCCATTTGGGTGGGTTCAGAAAAAGCCGTAGCTTGTCCCAACGTGGATTGGTTAATAGAAAATTGGCTCACTTGTTTCGTAACCGAGTCCACAGGTTTGGTACTCATACAACCCACAATGCCATCGGCATGTGGTCCAGGTTTGATCTTGGGATCGAAACTAGAATGTGGAGCGTTAGGTATGATCTCATATAATAGCCTGGATTGAGCATAAATCAAATCCAGTTCCTGTACCCTAAAAATTGCTTGTTCCTCGTTTTGGACTTCAAATGTAGAAACATCCTTCATGATATAAAATAGCAATAATTTAAGGAACCACTCAAGGAGAAACTCCAGTGGTATGAAAGCTTTAATCAACCTCTTCCGTCTATGCCACTCTTGGATATGGTCTGAGATATGTGTGGCCTTGTCCTGCTGAAATTTCTACAAGAGCTCTGTACCAACGTTGTAACACACTGGTAGCTGGAAGTGACTGAGGAAAGTCATAGCAAGGTCATCGAACAAAACGAATGCCCCCCTTGGTAACTCTATGTACCATTTTGCTGCAGGTCCGGTGAGGGTGCGTTGAAATAGCCTCAAATAGATTGAATCATTGTGTAAGGAGTTGGAAGAGCACCAAAGGTGAAAGGTAGTGACATGTTCACTAGGATCTTCTCTTGGTTTGTCCTTGAATTTGGGAATGTTCGAGGGAAGCTTAGTAGGGATAGCCGGCCAAGTCAGATCATAAGATACAGGATCGTTCATTAGTCTCAATAAATCAGGTAAATTTAACGTTGCGAGAAAAGGGAGCCTAGGTTGAGTCAGTCTATGCCACACTCCATGATAGTTTTGGTTCATATAAAGTTGACTACTATAAATACCATTGCCTTGGCCATAATATCCTCCTCCCATTTGACTCGTATAGGGTGGCATGGAGGCATTATGATGTGGTGTACCTTGACTATGCAGTACTACAAAGCCATAATTAGAGGAGTAAGCGGGTTGTTGATACCTGTACCCATAAGGTTGATAGCTCTGTCCATACTGCGATCCATAGGCTTGTCCATGAGAAGCTCCATAAGATGTCCCATGGGATATCCCATGAGAAGCTCCATAAGTAGGGATATGGGGAACTCCTCGCGATGGACCGTAAGATGATCCAGAAACATGAATATGACTTCCTGATACAACAGGAGATACTTGACTTTGAGATACTACTATGCGAGAACTCACAGTATGAACCTGACTAGTAGCAACATTTCGACCCGAAGGACCACGTGAATGCGGGGGAGGAAGGGTTGTCAAAAAAGCATTTGAAGGAGTAGGAATAGAGGACGAAGGGACATGTGAAGGGATATAAGTGTTATTCCCTATGGTCACTCATCTCGACTCTGGTATCCGTATATGACTACTAACATTAGGTATGGGACAGGAACGTGAGGTAGCTTCCACCGCAAGGATGGAAGGTGCAATGTGACTAGTGCTCCCAAATCTCTCCGCACGAACAGGAATAGGAGTGCCCCCAGGCATAGTGCTAGGTTCAATTTTTGACTCGGTATGATGTGTCGGATCATATGCAGGGATATCAGACATTCCATAACTAACATGACTAGTGTTTGTGGGTTCATGGTGAGTCTCGTCGCCCGGAATCCAATACCAGTGACCTGTGAATGAGGGATCGTATCCAGAATGTGAAGGTATATCAGGTGAAGGATCATATATAGGAGTAGGATCTTCCTCCCCAACCTCTTGAGGTGGAGAAGACATATCAGGAATCTCATCCTTGTGATCTCCCATCGTGTGTGAATCAATGTGAGAAGTAGTCCGCCCGGACTGTCTATTTCTCTTTCCCAAAGGAAGAGAAGATGTGGAAGGTGGAAATCCTGCTAAACGACGAGAACGATGAAGTGCCACACCTGAATCCACAATGACTCAAAAAAAATGAAAAAGACTCTTCTAATTACGCAAACCCTAGGCAAACTAGCGTGCACAGAGAATACACCTGTATAATGTAAAGCCATATCACAAGCAAGAAAGGGTAGCATATGTGAGCTCCCGAATGAAGTAGGTATGTCTCACCTAGGAGAGGCTTGAGACTCCCATACACAACAAGCGGAGGTTCGTAACCAATTATTGTGGCCCTCAGCTTCAACGCATATAGCAACTGTGTTGTCCGACCCCAACCTGGCCGCGACACCTGCAGAATAACCTCTGCGAAGTACCCCCTCAATAACCTAGGTAAGGCAACTGAGGTCACCTCAATATAATCAATGCTTAGGCAAACAGTCGCAGGTGAGATTGACCATATGGGCAGGGTAGAAAAGCCTGAAACTCCTGAAAGAGCCCCAGATACAAATACAATCCTGAAAATATCTCTGGTGCTACTCAGTTATGACTAGGGGTCATCCCAATCAATAACCACTCACACTGCCTCATGCTTAACTCCCTTGTAAGAGGAGGATCCCAAGAAACACTAATTATACCAAGGAATTTCACACTCTCACCTGGACAGACACATACATGTTGTTGTTTAGTGGTCTTGGAGAATTTACTCACAATGAACTATTCCAAGACCCTAAAACCTAATCTTGTTGGTGCACCCTATAAAAGAAAAGAGTGTAATTCATTTTATTATGCGTTGATTTTAATTGGTTTATTACTCAAAAGGGTAAATGATCATGCAACTAATGGTGTTATGACGCAACAAAAAGTAAAATGCACACCTAACAATCAATGCAAATGCATTGTGTCAAATGAAAAACGGGGTATGCTACTACGTGAGATGCAGAATTCTCCTTCAACTGAAAAATGCAGTCATTCCTATATGAAAATATGACTAATACTTCTCTAAGCAATCCTGGTGCAAGTACCATGCAAAATGCAAAATGGAAAAATGCATCATGATGCAAAAAGCAAATATTTTTGTATTTTTTGAATTAAAATGAGATAATGAAGCAAAATAATGACTCTGCCATCCCAAGAATCTACAAGCACTACCAAACAACACCCAAGCAAAGCACCAAGGTAAAAGAGACCTAATGCACTAATCCCAAAACAAAAAATAGAAAATGCAATGAAAATAACATTTTAAAAAACTCTAACTAAAAGACGTCTCTAGTTGAAAACAGAGGTGTATACAGACTCTAGAAGCATCCAAGGAGACTCAACAATCATCAAAACTCACCCAGCAACACTTAATCTTCCCCTGAAAATCAAAACTCAGGACATACGCGACTGTGTGCAGAAAACCTGTGTATATACACAGATATCCCAGTAAAAACCGCGTGTACAAGTGACTATGAAGCAAAAACTCGCGTATAGGAAGAAAAATAGATTAAAAGAAGGTAAAATAGACAAGCTGAGACAAACTTTACTCCTATCAGACACTACTAGACAAACATGCCCCCAGACCCGACTCAGAAACAGAGAAACCAGAGCAATTCAAGAACATTGAATGCCGATAAAAAAACCCCAAAGAAAATGACTAGGAACTCCCCAGTATGGTCGCCAATTATGTTACGGAGAAAAATTCCTATGGCTTGGGGTACCACAACAGACAGAGTAACCACAGAAATCAATCATTTCCTATATGCAAGAGAAACCAAACATCTAACACTAAAGGATCTCGATACATACCTTATTTCGGACAGTTGATGTAGATCCCCGTTGAGCTTTTCCACTCTCGCTTGTATAAGTAATTTGCTCTCTCAACATTCAGCAAACAAGACAAGCATGCTATATATAATTGTGTTAGACCTACTCTAGCATATATAATCAATAACATATAAGCATTTAAAAGTATCCATGGATTCAATACACATTTAAATACACATTATTGGACAGAAAAATATATTTCTACTAATATAAAATAGAGATTACAATAGTGACAACCTCTGTCGGCACGTCTGCGAATCGGAGAAACTGAGTCCTCCACCTGGGCCTCCACCACTTCAATCCTCTATCTCTTGATAGAAAGCTCACAAGCAAAGGCAAGCTTGGGAAGAACACAAAGTTCTCCAAGGGACAAAGTGATGCAGACTCAAGTATAAGCTCCGACAACAATGGACTATAGTTTTCTTGCTCTTCAATTCCTCTCCCTTTCAATGTATCCAAAGGGTTCCTTATATAGTGATTCAATGGGGTAATGGAAGGTCAAATCTGAGCGATCTCGAGGCATATGGAAGGCCAAGAGACAAGTGAATCAGATCCACATCAAGGAAAACTCTAAAACTATTTGGTCTTTTGCACACATCCTGATGTACGTGGGTTTAAGGGTCAAATCCGCATATATACGCGAGAACAGGTTTAAAAGTCGCGTATAGCAAATAAGACATGTTTTTAGGGATGATATTGGAAACATCAAAGGTACAAAAATGGTCCATGGGGTCTAAAGAGTCTATAGAGGGACATAGAAGGCCATAAAGGTGTGATCCACCATGTGTGGTAAAATCAACTGTAACATATGATTCTCTCTCAAATTCAAATTGCAAGAAGACTTCCTTTTGAACCACAACATTTGCTATGAGTCTTCTCCAAACACTATTGTCTTAGGTCTTGGCCCCATTGACATAGGGAATTGTACATGGACCATTATATAAAAATTATATCATAGCTTACTTTTTTTTATGGGTATTTTTTAAAAACAAAAACCATAAAAATATAGTTACACTAAATGAAATTAGGTGGTTTAGTGATTAGGATGGATCGTAGGGATAAAAAACATCCAAGTTATGTTAATTTTGTGTAGCTTGAGTGGCTTAGAGGAAAAATTGTTACCTTTCCACCTTGATTCAAATCTCATTATATGACATGTTTGTTCTAAACTAATTGTTAATAAACTAACCACCAAGTTAAAAACTCCATGGGAAGGTATTTAAGTAATTGTCTAAAGATTATATGATTTTGACTTTTCCGATCATTATAGACTAGCACAGCCACAAGTAAAGGCACAACCATAAGTAAAGTGACGGCAATGTCGATAGGCACAACGAACCACTTAGTTTTGTGAAGATAGCTAGTTGTTAAACAAAGGCTAAAATATATAATTTTATAACCATTATTCATACCAAATTGTTACAGTTAATATAAGCACGAAACAAATACTATTTAATAAACAAAATAAACAAAATAAACAAAAATTGATATGAAAAAAAAACCAAATTGTTACCCGTTTCTTTAACTACCCTTTAACTGAAGCTTATTACGTTGATAGGCGTTTTTATTTGAGATTTGGGGTAGACTATGACCTATGTTTTTCATCTACGAAGGAGGATGAGACAAGTGTACAATCGAGATTTATTCTGTGGCGGTCGTCCAAAATTTGAAATAAACAATTATAAATATATATATTGATGAATAGATAACCAACAAGTCATGACAAATAACTAGAAGAATGTGAGATAACAAAATTAAAAAAAAAACAATATAAAAAATAATTTATAGTTAATAAATAGATAACATGAAGAATGTCGATGATAACATATAGCTAGGAATGGATAACTCAAAGTTAAACCAAGAAGAATATAAGGAATAAAAAAAAAACCAAATTGTCTTCCATTTCATCACTACCTCAACTATTTGATCTCTATTGGTGTCCACAAACTATGTGGGTGTATCTTAATCAAGATGCATTTAAGCATAACAAGATACGACGACTATGAAATGAATCCCTGCTCTACACTTGGGTTAATCTTGTTGATCCGCTCAAGCAAGTCCAAAATCTGAGATAATATCTAAATGCATATAGGCATAACAAGCCATTAAATCTTTGGCGAGATTGAGAATTTCCATAATTCAAAATCCATTTTTGATTGTAGAAATGGATTCAAGACCCTTACATACCTCTATCACTTTGAGATTGAGCAATCTTAACAATTTATATATGAGATTCCAATAATTTCTAATCACATATGGATTCAATACCTTTGAATACCTCTATTAAATTTAGATTGTACTTATATTTTTACAATTACAATAATTACTTCTCTATTTCCTACCAATATCACAGCTTATATAGGGGATTCCAACACTCGTCTATTTCCTACTAATATTCGTCTATTTCATACTAATATCTCAATATACACTCTTTTTTGGATTAGTACAAATATAAACAGACGGTAAGCTTGGAAAAATGGTGCAAATTGTATTTTTTCCATGAGAAGAGCCTTTATTCCGAACCTTAAGTTTGATGAAATTCATATGCGACCTTAATTCATCTAAATATACACCTAGCATGTCGAACGTAGCAACCGAAATCCATATCCTGAATTGCAGTATTGTTGTTGTAAAAACATGACTGCCAAAATCAATCCAAACAGTAGTCTTGGCGATGGCAATGGTGCCGCCATTAACACCTCAGAAGAAGGTGCTGAGGATGCTATCACTTGTCGCGCCAATACTCCATTTTCAGTGCAGAAAGACTACATCCAATCCTCTTAAAGGACCATGTATTGCCGATAATGTATTTATAACCATTATCTGTAAGCAGGGAAGACTGAAGGAGGCGCTACAGTTGCTTTGTGTTATGGACGGCCAAGGAAATTGGGCAAACTCATCTACCTATGTCTCTCTCTTGCAATGCTGTCTCAATGACAAGAGATTGCCAGAGAGCAAGCTAGTCCATGCCCACATCATCCAAACGGGTTACAAATTCCAAGGCAGTCATTTGCAGAATAAACTTCTGAGCATCTATGCCAAATGTGGAATTCTGGTGGATGCCCACAGATTTTTGGACGAAATGACGAATCCTAATGTGGTCTCCTGGACAACCATCATTGCAGCTTATGTCAGACATGGCTTCAGCGAGGAGGCCTTAACGTTGTATAACCAGATGCAGCGATCAGGTGTCGAACCTGACAAGTTCACCTTTGCTAGTGTTCTCCCTGCTTGCCACAGTTTGCCTGCTCTTGAGGAAGTTCATCAACAAATAAGTAGGAGGGGATTTCAGTCGGATGTTTTTGTGGGGAGTGCGCTTGTGGATATGTATGCAAAATTTGGGTGCCTAGAGGATGCACGACAGCTGTTCGACAAAATGCCTCAAAGAAATGTGGTCTCATGGAATGTTATGATTGCGGGATATGCACACCGTGGGTTCTGCGAGGAGGCCGTGAAACTCTTTCACACAATGCCAGAAAGAAATGTGGACTCCTGGACAACCATGATTGCAGCATATGCACAGAGTGGGTGCATTGATGAAGCAGTGAAGCTCTTTCATGAAATGCCTGAACGGAATGTGGCTTCATGGAATGCCGTGATTGCAGGATATTCACAGAATGGTTGTATTGATGAGGCATTGGAGCTCTTTCATAAAATGCCAGAACGAAATGTCATCTCCTGGACAACAATTATTGCCGGGTGTGTACAGAATGGTTGTGTCGACGAGGCCCGGGTGCTCTTCCTCAAAGCACCTGAGCAAAATGTGGTTTCCTGGACAGCTTTGATTGCAGGGTATGCACAGGCTGGGCATGTTGATGAGGCGTTTAATCTTTTTAAAAGAATGACTAAGCGGAATGTGGTCTCGTGGAATGCAGTGATTGCAGGATTTGCAAAGAATGGTCACCATGTAGAGACGTTAAAGCTTTTTCAACAAGTGCTGCTGGCAACACCAAAGCCAGAGTCGGAAACCTTTACCAGTGTTCTCCCGGTATGTTCAAATTTGACAGCAATGGGACAGGGTAAGGAAACCCATGAAGAAATAATTACAACAGGGTTCCAGTCTGCTATGTTGTTGGGGAAGGTCCTCGTTGACATGTACTCAAAATGTGGAAGCATAGAGATTGCCCATCATTTGTTTGACAAAATGTCTCAACGAGATGTAGTGTCATGGACACTTATAATTGCAGTCTTTGCAATGTATGGCCACAACAAAGACGCCCTCAACATGTTTGAACAAATGCAACAAGCTGGCACAAAACCAGCAGGTGTCAACTTTGTTGGTGTTTTTTCAGCATGTCGCCATGCAGGCCTAGTGGATCAGGGATGGCAATACTTCAATCGCATAACCCAATGCTACAGCATCACACCTGCTATGGAGCACTATGGCTACATGGTTGGCCTTCTTGGTCGTGCCGGGCTCTTTGTTGAGGCGCACAACTTTATCAAGCAGATGCCATTCACACCGGATGCTTCTGTTTGGGTTTGCTTGCTTGGTGCCTGTACAGTCACTAACAACGTAGAGCTTGGAAAATATGCTTCGGAATGCCTTTTGGAGATAGATCCAAAAAATACTACATCTTATGTTCTATTGTCAAACATCTATGTTGCAGCTGGCAGGTGGAATGACATTGTGAATGTGCGCAAAATGATGAAAGACATAGGAGTTAAGAAGTATCCTGGATGCAGTTGGATTGAAGTTAACAAACAGGTCTATACTTTTTGCATAGAAGGCAGATCACATTAGCCTATGCAGAAGAATTAGGAGAAGTCGAGATTTTTTCTGATTAAGATAAAATCAACAGGGTAAGTGCTTGCTGCCCGATAAGAGATTTGTGATCACTGGTGTGGAGGAGCACAAGTAGCAAATTCCCTGCCAGCAATGCCTTTGGGTTTATCAAATCATCGCCTAGCACAGCTAATGGGATCAATATTCATTTTAAACTGTGTTGCGAGTGTCATTCTTACGCCATATTCATTGACAAAACTTTTGCAACTAAAACCATTACCATGGATGTCACTTGTCTTCATCATTTAAAGATGAGCGGTGTGGACTTCCCCCCTACAGTGTAGAGGTAGACTAGTGAGATTTTATTGTTCACCTCCTCTTGAGCAACTTTGTTGGATCCTTTTAGAGGAGAATGATTTGGAAAGTCTCCCATATAACTGAACCATTATGAACAACATTGTAAATGAATAGATTGTGGTAATCGAAAATTTATTAGCAGTCAGTGCAGGTCTTCCAAGGCAGGATGAAAACATGGAGTACCGAAGAAGCATTTTTTGGGGGAATCTATACATTGAAAATGCAAACAGCAACAAACAACAGTAGACTGTACCAGTGACCGTAGATTTAATACAACCAACCAACAATTCCAGCAATCTTCCAATGGGAAATTGGATAGTAGATTTTTTAACAGCACTAATTTAGAGAAAACCAACCACGACTTGTAAGAGCGTGTATATGTTTGCAAATCCTCGGCACGAAAACCTGAAATTATCCTGAGAAGGTGTAGGTGACAATTCAGGCCAAATCCAAGGCTGTATGATCTCCTGCTCTTGATCCCCAAAAGACTCTTGCAGAATACTTCAAATAGCACACTTCCTGAAAATCTATATTCTAATGCCTAAAAGCCTCTTTATAACAAAAGTCACTTTTTTCTTAATTAGGCGGACTCAAATAATGACATTTTTTGTTTACTACATTGACTGACATAATAATCTGACTCTATTGATTTTTTGGTCCGAGTACCCATAATGAATGCAGAAGCTGATTATGGTGGAGTTACAACCCCCCTCTTTGAGTTGTTTTGCCAAAAACAATCGTTGACCTGGGTGTTGCATAATATCTGGGTTTTCCATTTTGCCTCTTCTGCTGGTAGATCTTTCAATTTCATGAGGTACTCTGTTAGTACCTTAATCCTCAATTGCTTTTCTATGGTGGCCAAAATGTTTGCCTGAACCATGATAACTTGGCTAACTTGGCTTTTCATCCAAAGGTGGAAATGTGTCTTAAGTTTTGACATTGCGCCTGACTACCTTTGTCAAGCTCAAGACATGGAAGGTATTGTGCACTTGAGTTCCTGCTGGCAGTTCCGAGGAGCAGGGAACCATTCCCACGCTTGTCAATATCTCATAAGGCTCATAGTATTGAGGCCCAAGCTTTCATGCTTCTTTCCTCTATAAGAGATTTTTGCTTGAAGGATCTCAAAGAGCCTCTAACTCTTCCATAGTAAAGAAGTTCATTGAAATAAAGGAAAGAGTAGTGAGCATTGTGCATTTGATTGGTACAACATTTTGAGTCACAAACACCACCAATTTCACCACCACTTTTCGAAACTAAGCAAACTACCCTAAAATCAACGCTTAATCTAAAATCTATCAAGATCTTTTTTTATATCACCAACATAGATTAGGTTGAGGCCTTAGAATAAGATTGGAGAGTTAACACCTCCTCGGCCACATAATTTTGAAACTAGTATTGATTAAAGAGAGATCAAATCCATTAGTAGCAAAGAGTGCGTTCCGGGAAAGCGCTTCTAACACATGCGTTAAGCACGAAGTCAATCCGAATTAGTAAGGGTAATACCCCCCCCCCTCTTGCTTATTTGGTGGGATATGTTGAATATGGTTGTCATTGATGTCAAAGGAGTTCAGTAATAACAAATGAGTAACAAAAGACTAAATGGACATTGTTGTCAACATAAGATCATAAGGCATCATTGATGAAATAGTCCAAAGAGGTTTTGCGGAAGCCAAAATAACACAAGTTGGCCAAGCGGAGTCGGAAGCATTATAAAAGTAAGTTTCTATGGAATAAAGATTTGGACGGCCCAAGAGAGAGAAAGATCAATGGTCTATAATAGTTTTCGCAATGCCAAGATGCAAGCTTGTTAAAACTGCGGAAAGGTTATTGCGGAAGTCACTTTCGAGAAAAGTTGAAAAGCAGACCCGCAATGCAATCCACAATTGTGGAAGAAGCTTTGTGGAAAGGGAATTGCGGAAGCAGTTTCCAGAAAAGTCGAAAAGTAGATCCGCAATCCGCAATCGCGGAAAGATAAATGCGGAGAGGTTAATCGCGGAAAGATCGTTGCAGAAAGACAAATGGGGAAAGGTTAATCGTGGAAAGATCATTGTGGAAAGGTTAAATGCAGAAGGTCAGTTGCGGAAAGGCAATTGCGAAAAGGTCGTTGCGGATGGTTGTGACTGATAAATTTAAAACAGAGTTAAAAATGATAAACAGAGAGGTAATTTCGAATTGGTTTTTGTTTGTGAAAAGTCACGATAAAGATACGTGATTATTAGATGAAGAGATGCGTTTGAGGGTATATAAACAATGCTTTAAACTCCCAATTAAGTGTCTTTGTACATTCAATTGGGAGATCCATAGGTGTACAAAAGTCAGAGATCGAATAATCATATTATGGTGGCAAGGTGGTGTTAGGGCAGGCTATATGCCTGCAAGGGGGTTGTAGCTTCCTTCTAGTGGTAGCTGGTAAATAGGGTGTCGTAGTATCCTTTTGGTGGCAACTGATAAATTTAGGAGGTCGTAGCTTCCTTCCAGTAGTTGCTGGTAAATAGGGTGTTGTAGCATCATTGTCTGTAGTAGCAGGCATAAACTATTTGTAATTATAATTTTGCAGTAATAAGAAATATTGGTGTTTTTTCCAATTGGGCTTCCACGATAAATTTGTGTTCTGTGTATCTTGTTGATTATGTGTGTTAATGAATAAATTAAAAGTGCTTTTGATTGTTAAAAGTTATTAATATTGATTAAGCCCCCCCCCCCTCAGTATTGTCCAATATTCCAACATTTGGTATCAGAGCGGGATCCTTCACTACAGTTAAATCACTGGAAGGAAGATCCTATTAAAAACCACTATGGATCAACAAGAAGGGTTAGCCACCAACAGACCTGCATACTGGAGTGTAAGAATGAAGTGTCATCTAATGTCTCTTGGATACAAAGTCCGTAGGTTTGTTGAAAAAGAATATGAAGTACCAGACGACCTACCTATAGATAGAGATGAACTAGACCAATATGAGGCCAATGCAAAATCCCTGAATGCAATTTTGAGTGGGTTAACAAATTCAATGTTTGTAAAAGTCATGTAATGTAAGACAACCAAACATACCTAAACAAAATTAAAATGTGTCTATGAAGGAGTATCCAAAGTAAAAAAATCCAAACTTCAGAAATACAAATGACAGTTTGAAAGTCTAAAAATGAAAGAGGAAGAAAATATTGAAGATTATCTTTTAAGAGTGGATGAAATTGTCAATCTTCTAGAGGCCTTGGAGGAGTAATAAAGGAAAGAGAAGTCGTTGACAAAATACTAAGAACCCTGCCCATGAAGTATGACTCAAAAGTATCTACTCTAGAAGAACGAGATGATCTTGACATCATGACAGTAGATGAACTACAAGGGATCTTCACGGCATATGAGATGAGAACATGCCAAAATGAACCTTCAAGAAAAGAAGCAACATTTAAGGTCTCAAAAGAACCAAAGAAGTCTAAAACCCCTTCTAAGAATCACTTAGAGAGTTCATATGATGAAGAAGCTCTGTTCATCAAGAAGCTTGAGAGAGGTATTGGCAAGTATAAAGGAAAGCTACCTCTAAAGTGTTTTAATTGTGAAAGAATTGGGCACTTTACTTCAAAATGTCTCTATCCTAAACAAGATGATAGTGATGAGAGATAAGCCTCAAAGAAGCTAAAAAAGAACAAGACCGGAAACAAGAAGAAGTTTAATGAGAAGAAGAAGATCCTTTACACCATGGAAGACAATGAAGATGAAAACACAAGTGGAAGCGAGGAAACAAAAATTCTATTCATGGGAATAGAAACTCAATCTCAAGATGGTGAATCAGATGAAGAATGAGAAGTAGACCTAAAAGTTGAAGTCATTAGTGCTGTTGAAGAACTTGAAAAAAACAGGAAAAAAAACAAACAGTCAAACCAAATCATTAGTGACTTAAAGACTCAACTTCAAGAGGTCAAGAAGATTGCAGAAGACCTAGATTTGTAGCTCAAAAAGATAATACAAGAATCTGAAAGGCTTGAAGAAGAGATTATGCACCTTAGAAAGAAGCTTGATGAAGAATATATTAAGACAAATTTTGAAAAGTAAGAAACCATGATTTTTTTGCACCTCTTCAAAGATATGACATAGAGTGTTACAAATGTAATAACCATGGAAATATAGCAAGAGATTGCAAACTAATGACTCTTACAGAGAAGGCTGCTACAAAAGAATTTCAAGACAAAAAACAGAGAAAGGACTGGAAGAAAAAGAAAGAGGAGATATCCATGATTGCTCTATGTGCGACAGAAAAACATAATCTAAGACATATTGACAGTGGGTGTTCAAAACATATGATAGGAGATCCAAACAAATTCATAAGCCTAAGAAAAGGTAATAAGGTGTTGAGGCCTGGAAAATCGTAGGCAACAACAGCAAGGGATTCTCCCCAGTCAACATTCCCAACTGGCCCGTGACTGTTTGGTATGGGGAATCGGTTCGGTTTACGGTCCGACTACCGTAGGTTAGGTAACAAAAATAAAAGGTTTTACCGGTTGCGGTCCGGTCCACCATGTATATTTTTGTATTTTTTAGCTTTAAGTGTGATATGCATGTGCCTATCTAAAAATGCAGATTGAACAAGAGTACGAGGAGCGATCACAATGCGATGCGCAGGTTCTTACCTCTCATCTTAAACTCTCCCGCATCTAAATCACACACAGCCAGAAATAAAACTAACTAACTAATTAAGCTGTCCCTAGGGAGCGAGATTATCATTTAATGAGTAATGTATTACTGTTCATGTATTAAGAGAAATCATAGGTAGTTGTTCTTATTTCAAAACACATAAACATGAATAGATAGATGAACAACAAGATAGCTCATTGTTTGTGAAAACATTCATTACTCATAGTGGAAATTATCATAAAATAAACCAGAGAACATTCATACAAGGACATAGGTTCAACAAGTTAGAACGATCTCACGGTTAATGAATAAAAGCTGAAAACAAAATAATTCTCCTTCAACAACATTCATTGCACAACATTTGAACATTCCACCAAATCTTTCTCCAACAGGCAAAATTGTAATTATCTATTGCAAAACGAAATAGTTCCTCTTACAATGTGTTCTCACAAGTCTAACTGGGAAAAAGTCCCTCCACTACCTAAATCTCCTATATTTATACAAAGGCCTAACTTTTGGGCTGCCCCAACCGTTGAATCTCACAATTTTGTCTTTTTTTTGTGAGTGCTTACTAATTCATGCAAATGTTACATTTCAAATGAAGATTAAGATTTACAGACACTTCATAAAAGGTAACCGACTTGGTAACTGACTAATTCTCCGAGCCTGGGACTCTGTTCTTAATAATTAGGCTCGGTCAACCATTGTTCCTTTCAAGATCCGGTGGATCTCAGACCTTCGCTATCTTCTTTACTTTGAGCAACATCTCTACCTCTTCAGGCTTTAGCTACTTCCTTCTTCAGCCAACTTACTTCTGAGTTGTCCTCCAACTATGTCTTCTTTGCAGCAGTAATCATCAACTAGATTTGAGAAAATCTTCCATGTCTATCTGCGATCAACACGAAAGCGCATCATTGATCCAGACCACTTTTAATGAATGTAAATCATACTACCAATAAAAAAAATGAGCATCAATAGTAAAAACCCGGGACTGCGTTTTCAACGGGAAAACCTCAAACCTGATCAAAACCAAGAAAACCATCGCCTAGGGCGAGAAAACCCTACCAGCGGGAAAACTAAACCTCTGGTAGATAAAAACCCTCATCGGCGAATGGAAAACTAGGATCGGGCGATTAGCCTGCGAAGGAGCCGCAACGACGGGTGACGCACATACTATGGGTTCCGCAATAAAAGAAAACAATCGGCGAAAATCAAACATCGGTAAAAAGTAGAAAACGAATTCTCCGAGCCTGGGACTCTGTTCTTAATAATTAGGCTCGGTCAACCATTGTTCCTTTCGAGATTCGGTGGATCTTAGACCTTCGCTATCTTCTTTACTTTGAGCAACATCTCTACCTCTTCAGGCTTTAGCTGCTTCCTTCTTTAGCCAACTTATTTCTGAGTTTTCCTCCAACTATGTCTTGTTTGCAGTAGTAATCATCAAATGGATTTGAGAAAATCTCCCATGTGTGTTTGCAATCAACATAAAAACACATCATTGATCCAGACCACTTTTAGTGAATGTAAATCATACTACCAATAAAAAAATGTGCATCAATAGTAAAAACCCGGGACTGCGTTTTCAACGTGAAAACCTCAAACTTGATCAAAACCAAGAAAACCGTCGCCTAGGGCGAGAAAACCCTACCGGCTGGAAAACTAAACCTCTGGCAGATAAAAACCCTCATCGACGAATGGAAAACTAGGATCAAGCGATTACCCTGCTAAGGAGCCGCAACGGCGGGCGATGCACATACTATGGGTTCCGCAATAAAAGAAAAAAATCGGCGAAAATCAAATCAACGGCGAAAATCAAACATCGGCAAAAAATAGAACAACCACATCGGATGGTTAGTCCATTCTAGAGCCACGACGACGGGATTAAAATAGACTATGGCTTCCGCAACAAGAAACTATCGCCGATCGGGAAAGCCACAGCCTAATCCCCTGATCAAAGTCCAACATAATTCCGATAGCGAAAAGAGAAAAACCAATAAAACATGAAATCGGTGTGGGTAAACCCTAAACCGTCAGGATGTTTGTTATTGATCCTCCGAAACGGCGGCTGCAAAGAGGACTAGTGCCCCAACTTACAAATCATTGAAACACGAAAAATCATAAAAACATTAAGTGCTCGGGAGACTTTGAAGTTATGCTACAATCAAAACAGTTCGTTTCATCCTCGAAACAGCGGCGGCTCATAGAACTAAAACCTTGATTCAATCTTCAACAAAAAATATAACAGTGATAAAACCAAATTATCGAAAAAGATTATAATGCTAAGTCCCATAGTCAAAAGCATTGACAGTTTTAGATCATTCATCTTCCGATAGAATTAACCATTTACCTTAAACCAACTTCAAAAAGATCAAACTCGCAGCAGAGGAACACCAAAGCTTAACGATTCCAACAAATCTAAGCAAGACAAAATGTAAAAGGAGGGTTCAAAATTTTTAAAAATTTGGGAAAATGTTGCAGCTGCAACATAAGGGAAAAGTCACTTTTGGAGATAATATGTCTTCCAAAATAATTGGAGAAGGTACGACTATTAGCAACGACAAGATCAAAGCTAAAAATGTGTTGATAGTGGAAGACCTAAAGCCTAATCTCCTTAGTGTAAGCCAAACATGTGATCAAGGGCACATCCGCATTTTTTACTCTAATAAATGTGAAATAAAAAAAAGGGACTCAGGAAGACTTGTTGGGACTAAGTAATTCAAGTAATATATACATCCTAGAAAATGAAGAGCAATGATACATAAGTATGATTGATGAAAGTTGGTTGTGGCATAGAAGGATGGGGCACTTAAACTTTGAAAATATTATGAAAGTAAGTAAGAAGGGAGCTGTAAGGGACTTGACAAAAATTGTGAAACCTTTAAAATCAGTTGTAAACATTGTCACCATGGGAAGCAGATTAAAGCCAGCTTCAAAGAAAAACAACATACAACCTCACGTCCATTGGAAATAGTTCACACTGATCTTTGTGGACCAACACGAACTAAAATCTTGCAAGGAGAGTACTATTTCATGTTGTTCATAGATGATTATACAAGAATGACTTGGGTTACATTTCTCAAAGAAAAATCAGAATCTTTTGAGAAGTTCAAAATTTTCAAAGCAAAAGTTGAGAATGAAACAAATTTAAAAATCAAATGTCTAAGGTCAGATAATGGAGGTGAATTCACTTCAAATGAATTCAATGAATTTTGTGAAACCTTTGGAATTAAAAGACAATTTTCAACCCCCAAGACTCCTCAACAAAATGACATTGTGGAAAGGAAAAACATGACAGTCCAAGAAGTTTCCCAAACTATGCTAAATGAAGCAAAACTTCTTGATGCATATTGGAGGGAAGCAGTATATACAATTGTTTGTATTCTAAACAGAGGAGGGCTCAGAGTTAATAATGACAAAACCCCTTATCAGCTATGGTATGGAAGATCTTCCTCCGTCAAATATTTTAGATTGTTTGGCAACAAGTGCTACATAAAAGGAATGAAGATGACCTTAGCAAATTTGACTCTAGAACTGATGAAGGAATATTTTTGGAATATTATTCCATGAAGAAAGCATATAGATATTACAATAAAAGGCTACACAAAATCATAGAAAGTGCAGATGTAAGGGTAGATGACATGAAATCAAGAAGAATAAAAAGCCAAGATGGTGATGAAGAAAACAAGGAAGTCTTGCAAAAGGATGAAACCGATCATGAAGAAGAAGAAGAAGAAGAAGAAGAAGAAAAGGTAGAAAAAGAAGATTCACAAGAAAGTGAAGATGAAGACTCTCGAAGATTTGATACAAAAGCTCCATCTAAGAGAATACAAAAGAATCATCTTAAGACACAAATCATAAGTGACAAAGATGTTGGAGTTAGTACAAGAAAAAAACTACTATTTAATGAACAAGCCTTACTATCAGTGGTGGAACCTAAGAACTTTGTAGAAGCCAGCAAAGATGATGATTGGTTCAAAGCCATGAATGAAGAGTTGGATCAAATTGGGCAGAACTAAACTTGGGAACTAGTTCCAATACCTACAAACAAAAATATTGTAGGAACCAAGTGGGTCTTCAAAAAAAAGTTCAATGAAGATGGCAAAGTGATAAGAAACAAAGAAAGATTAGTGTGTAAAGGATATGCTCAAGTGGAGGGTATTGATTTTGAAGAAACCTTTGCACCTGTAGAAAGACTTGAAGCAATCATATTGTTTTTGGAATTTTCATGTTATAAAAACTTCAAAGTATATCAAATGGATGTCAAGTTTTCATTTTTTAATGGGAATCTAGAAGAGGAAGTCTATATTGAACAACCTGAAGGTTTTCTCTTGTCAGAAAATAGAGACTATGTTTTCAAACTAAAACGACATTCTATGGTCTCAAGCAAGCCCGAAGAGGATGGTTTTCAAGGCTAGATAACTACTTGAAGCAACAAGGATATAAAAAAGGAGTCACTGATAGTAATATCTACATAAAGATCAAAGATAATAATATGATCATTGTTGTTGTTTATGTGGATGATATCATATTTGGAAGCAATTTAAAAATACTTAAGTGTAAACTTTGCTTCTGAAATGAAGAAGGAATTTGAAATGTCAATGTTCGGTGAATTGACATTCTTCTTGGAATTACAAGTTTATCAACCAGACAAAGGAATCTTCATTTCTCTAACCAAGTATATCAAAGACATGCTTAAGAAGTTTAAGATGGAAGACTCCAAGCCTATCAATACTCATATGATCATTGGTTGCAATATAATAAAAAATGATGAGTCCTTGGAGTGGATCATACCATGTATAGATATATGATAAGTAGCCTGCTATATGTGATGGTTACCAGACCATATGTGATGCAAGTTGTAGGATTAGTTTCTAGATTTCAATCAGCTCCCAAAGAAACACATGTGGTTGCAGTAAAAATAATTCTTAGATATCTAAAAGGAACTGTGGATTATGGGTTTATGGTACCCAAAATGTCAAGACTTCAGTTTAAAATCATTCACTGATGCAGATTGAGCAGAAAGTGTTTGTTGGTACTAGATTTGTATTTTCAAATTATTTCGATTTTGGCAGCGTGCAGTAACCTTGTTTCAATGCAAGAGTCAATGTCACATCATATTTTCCCCCAGTTGTTGTCCTCGCCTCTTTGGTCTCAATTAAACAATATAATGAATGAAGACCTAAAGTTCCATGAAGATTACATGAAAGACGCAGCAGATCTTACATTTCTAGCTTATCGTCATTGTAATTACTCCAAAGTGGTAGAGTTTGTGAAATTCAGGAAACGCATGCGGAACTCACGTCATTTTTCGCTTGTGAGAATTGAATCAACACTTTTAAAGCTAAAACAGAAAGCAGCTAATCTTGATGAAGTAGAGTTTATGTTGGAAAGTTTAGTCTCTGGAATCCATCCACTCGAATGGTCTGAAGATAAATATTTGAGTTTTCTCTTATTTAATGAGGACTTTCAAACACATCCCTGGTGGTCACCAAGTCCCGACGAATGTCATCTTTCAGGTCTTTTTGAAGAAGGAGCCATTCATTGGACATAAAACCATTGGGGTTGAGGTTCACCCTCTCGATTTTTACACTAATTGTGGGAAGATTCGATTTTACTGTTGGGATATGGCTTGCCAAGAGAAGTTTGGTGGCCTACGATATGGTTACTACATTCATGGCCAGTGTGCTATAATTATCTTTGATGTTACTGCACATATCACCTACAAAAATGTACCAAAATGGCACAGAGGTATTTGTAGGGTATGTGAAAATATTCCTAATTTCCTTTGTGGAAACAAGGTTGATGTGAAGAACAGACAAGTTAAAGCCAAGCAGGTTACTTTTGACAGGAAAAATAATCTTCAATATTATGAAATATCGGCTAAAAGTAATTACAATTTTGAGAGGCCATATCTTTATCTTTCACGAAAAATTTCTAGGGATCCCAACCTTCATTTTGTGGAGTCACCTGCTCTTGCTCCACCAAAGGTTCAGATTGATATGGCCACACAACTGCAGTATGAGGCAGATCTTGCAGCTGCTGCAGCACAGCCTCTCCCCGACAATGATGATGACGCTTTGGACAATTGAGGGAAAAATCTACTTGTTGTAAGGCTATGTTCTTAGTATATAAGGGAAGAGTTGATTACTTTAATTATTGATGTTGCTCAAATATCATAGTAGTCGTCTTTCTCAGTGGAGTTCTGTCTTTTGTCAACTTTGATTTTTTAATTGCAAGTTTGGACCATTAACTTATTAAAGAAAAATAGTCGAGAAGGAATGCTCAAAGAAGATGTCTTATTCCTCGTCTCATTCAGTTGTCACTTCATTGTTTGACATTTCTGAAGGACATGGAGGAAGGAAAAGCCCATAATACAGAAGGACATCATGCTGAAATGCAACATCTGTTAGAAGGACATGCAAATACACCATGTCAATTTTAGAAGATTGTAATAAGGATAAGTTTTTGTGCTACCAACTTCCTGTAGATGAAAAATTTCACAAATTTTGGTCAAAAAGTCCAAATTCGACTTGGTTGGAGTATTTTTACGGACAGATGATGACTCTTCTTCAAAGAGCTCATCAATACTCATCCATGAATGCAAGTGGCATTTCTTTTAAGTGTTTTAGGCATAGTAGAAGTATAACCCTATTAAATAGGGACATGGGTCATTTTCTTGTTTGATTAGCCAAACTTGGCAAAAACTCATTAGACTAGATCCAAAAAATGCTAAAGAGGTTAGCTTTTCTATCTTCTATATAAATTTCATTGTAAAAACATTGTGGAGAGGGGGGAAGATTTCCAGCCAAGGGTTGAGGCAGGACATGTATGCACTCTGTTTTTCTTTATGTAGGATGGATGCTTTGAAATGATTATAATCATGAGCCTGTTTTGCTTTTATACATGAATTGTATCTAGTTATGATTTTATCTTGTGTGTGGTCTTGATAATCCATTACAAGATTCTTATAATGGTGTGCAATTACCTTTAAATGTCCTGTTGCAGAACTAGATTCATTCTTTATAAATTCATGCTCATAGTCTTTCCTATTTCTGTATTTTACAATGATACATTTCCTGTTGTTTGATCTTTAAACCCCGGCTTGATCTTTGTACTGTTATACTTCCATCACTATATCAACTCATTTACCCATTAAACCAATTTTAAATATTCACTAGCCATGCTCCTTATGCAATCAAGGTGCATCTTTTAGTGATAACAGTGTTGATGGCCAGAAGAGTGCCAGTGGAGCAGCATTATTTTTGGGAAATTGTTTGGTATCATGGTTAAGAAAGAAGCAATCCTCCATAGAACTATCTACAACAGAGGCTAAATATATTGTTGTTGCATCATGTTGTACTCAAGTCATTTGGATGAAGCAGACATTAGAAGAATTACTTATGAAGTATGAGCATCCAATAGTAATAAATTGTGACAATACAAGTGTCATAAACATATAAAAAAATCTTGCCATGCACTCCAAAACAAAGCACATACCAATCAAATATCACTTTCTAAGAGATCATGTGTCTCAAAAGGTGGCCAGAATGGAATATATTAATACTAAGGAATAGATTATTGAAATATTCACTAAGCCACTACCCAAGAAAGCGTTTGAGCATATTAGACATAATTTAGGAGTAATCTCATTACATTGAACAAAAATAAGAAAAAACAACATGTTATGGGGAGATATGTTGACAAGGGGAGTTGTCAGAAGGAGGCCTTTGCCATTAATTTCAAAGGGGGAGAAAATTGAAAATTAAGAAATTGTTTCCATCAATACCAAAGGTGGAGAATGTTGAATATGGTTGTCATTGATGTCAAAGGAGTTCAGTAATGACAAATCCTGATTAACAAAAGACTAAATGGACATTGTTGTCAACATAATATCATAAGGAAACATTAATGAAATAGTCCAAAGAGGTTTTGCGGAAGCCAAAATAACACAAGTTGGCCAAGCGGAGTCGGAAGCATTATAACAATAAGTTTATATGGAGTGAAGATTTGGATGGTCCAAGAGAGAAATATTAATGGTCTATAATAGATTCCGCAATGCCAAGATGCAAGCTTGTTAAAACTGCGAAAAGATTATTGTAGAAGTCAATTCCGAGAAAATTCGAAAAGCAGACCCGCAATCCGCAATCCACAATTGCAAAAGAAGCTTTGCGGAAGCAGTTTCGATAAAAGTCGAAAAATAGATCCGCAATTCACAACCCGCAATTGCAGAAAGATAAATGTGGAGAGGTTAATCAAGGAAAGATCGTTGTGGAAAGACAATTGCAGAAAGGTTAAATGCAGAAGGTCAATTGCGGAAAGGTAATTGTGGAAGGTCATTGCGGAAAAGTAATTACAGAAGGTCGTGACTGATAAATTTAAAATAGAGTTAAAAATGATAAACAGAGAGGTAATTTTGAATTGGTTTTTGTTTTTGAAAAGTCATGATAAAGATACGCGATTGTTAGATGAAGAGATGCGTTTGAGGGTATATAAAAAATGCTTTAAACTCCCAAATAAGTGTCTATGTGCATTCAATTGGGATATCCATAGGTGTACGAAATTCAAAGATCAAATAATCATATTAGGGTAGCAGGGTGGTGCTAGGGCATGCTACATGCCTGCAAAGGGGTTGTAGCCTCCTTCCAATGGTAGCTGGTAAATAGGGTGTCATAGCATCCTTTCAGTAGCAATGGATAAATTCAGGGGGTCATATCCTCCTTCCAGTTGTTGCTGCTAAATAGGGTGTTGTAGCATCCTTGTCTGTAGTAGCAGGCATAAACTATTTGTAAATATAATTTTGCAGTAATATGAAGTATTAGTGGTTTTCCCAATTGGGATTCCACGATAAATTTGTGTTTTGTGTATCTTGTTGATTATGTGTGTTAATGAATAAATTAAAAGTGCTTTTGATTGTTAAAAGTTATCAATACTGTAGGGGAGGCAGGTGCGGGTGGGATTATCTACAATCCTGGAGGAAAAATAGTAACATCCTATGCATGGGGAATTGGGTGAAGAACCAACAATGAAGTGGAATGGCTTGCACTTCTCTTAGGAATGGAACTAGAAAAACAAAATAATATAACTAATCTCATAGCTATCGGCTATTCGAGACAAGATATACAAAAAATGAGACTGGGAAACAAGCATGGAGCAATCAAGTTTAGAAGAATTCATGATCGAGTAAGTCGTCTCTCTGCAAAATTGAACGCCTCTTATTTTCATATCCTCAGAGGAAATAACATTGAAGCTTATAAGTATGTCAATCAAGGAGCCAGGAATGAGATTGTCTTAGAAACACTTAAATACCATGAAAAACATTATTTTTATGTCCCCTAGAATTCAAAATTATGGTACTAAGTGGGGAGACCCCGTTGTATTCTCTCGAGCTCTCCTTTTCCATCCACAACTAAGGCCACATAACAGCTGGCCAACAAAACTGACGGTTGGTATCATGGCCCATGTGATGGGTATTAATGCAGGGACAACTTCTAAGTCTTACACAACTAAGAAATGATTATTCACATGAGCCTCGACAGAGGGTTTTTGGATGAAGAAGGCTTTCCTGTCTACAGACGACCATTGTGAACTTGAATAAGAGCTCTGGATTAACACAGAAGAAACACAGTATCTTTCTCATCTTGCAAGTTTCCTTTATGGAGACGGTTTAGCAAGAGGCTGGCTCGACCCTCTGTTGGATCAGTTCACCCACACGGCGCTCGGGGATTCTTGTCCATTCTCCATGGCAAACAATGACCGTGAAGTAGCTCTAAAGGATATTTAGGAGACTCTGCAGGATATTAAAAATAGCATGAGTTGGTTGTATGAGATAATGGGTAAGGGCATGGACGAAGGTAGAGTAGCAGTGACAGACGTAAGGTATTTCGCTAACCAGATGGGTTTCCATGAATCTCAAATAAATGATAACAATAGGGACTTGCGTGAGCTTATGGGCATCATTAATATCATAAAGGAGGAACTGCAGAAGCTAACCAACATGAATCAGTGTATCCATTGTCAAGAAACCCCAGCAATGATCACCCAATGGAGGAAACGTCTGTTGTTCAACCAGCTCATGGACCCAGTGAAATGAAGTAGCAGCTCCAGCATGGCAAGGTTTTTCTATGTTTTTACGTGCATTGCTAAATAGTTAGTTTGTGTGTCTTTACCCATCGATGGGTACTAGTTGTTTTATCTGGTATAGAAGGCCTTTTTTGAACATTGTAATAAGTTTTTGTATTCTAGTATCTTCACTACAAACTAGTCTGTTAAGTAGACCCTAAATTTTGTATGCATGGTCCTGCACAGTCTCTTTTACTAATACAATATATTTTATGGTTTATGTTAAATTTTTTTTATCAATACTGATTCACCCCCCCTCTCATTATTGTCCAATATTCCAACAATGAGCACATTACAATATTTCAATTAAGTGGCAAGTCCTCGGGGTGACATCACTTTCTTGAGATATCTAGTCTATGTGAGTTATCCTAGACTGACAACTGTCCCTCTCGACCACTGATTGTGAACTGGTAACCATAGTTTCTTTTCCTAGGGCATCACGTAGGCTGTTGTGAGTGGGGGACGCTTTCAACACTTGAGACAAGCACAAGGTTGTTTCAACTCCTTGGGAGGGTGAGTAGCCAAGACCTAACACTTGCACCTTTAGTGGTTGAAGAACTGTGTAATTGTTTCCCATACCTTCACTATTTAGTAATTTTTTAGGCGTGATGTCCCTCAGGAGCTACTAGTTTTGGAAGGCCCTCTAAAATCCATCTTTGCACTAAAATCCAGTTCTTTGGAAAGAATTTTGCTTACTGATTATCTTAGGAATTTTTTAGATGTGTGGACACTTTGATTTTTGTTGAGTCTATTTGCCTTTAGGATTGTTTGACTATATTTTGATATACTCTAATAAACAAATCATTTATTAAACTTCAGAGTGACAAATCTCCCGATCCACCCGTCAAGATGGCAGTGAGGAACGTTACCCAAGTTTGAGAGCCCCATTACATGGTGGAGGAAGATACATGAACCACATCTTTGAGTCTTGGAGACTGAAATACTTGTAAACCCAATCAAATGTTACTAGATAAGAACAAAGTCAAATCGATTCTAAAAAAATGTCACATCATGGATGAAACATAGATAGAATTGATGAACTTAATTTAGTTGAAATTGAAAAAATAGAATATCGCACATTTGCTCACCTAAATCCACCCTTAGCACATCCTTTAAAATCGATCATACTTATGGAAAGTGAGTCACTGGTTAGTCTTTTTGAAAGTTGGAATAATATGCAAAACATTACACTTGACCCTGTGGCTTTGTCATGAGTTCAAGGGACCACATCAATGCAGCCTCAAATGGTTGCTGGAGGTTATCAAAATCCTATTGGTACACACAATAGTTGTCTAGGTTCTACTTATGGGGGAAACCCTTTACCATGGAATGTTAATATTCATGGAAGAAATAATGCATCCTGGAACACAAATTCCAATTTGAATTATCCTTCACTGATGGGAGGAAATGCCCCAGAGGGTTATCCTATGATTTATCCTAACATAATTCCTAGGGGAAATACATCTATAAACCCCATTCCACGATGGAGTGGTCAGGTTCTAGGAAGTAATCAATATTTATGAATCCAACCTCCACAAGGATGAAACATACCTTGGAATTCCAATCAAAACCAAGGACATAATCAATGGAATGGTCGAGTTCTAGGAAGTAACCAATCTTCTTGGGACCAACTCCATAAGGAGGCAATCCACCCAGTGGTTATGTAAGAAAACAAGACCTGTTGGGGTGCAGACCTTGAAGGTCCTTAATTTTGGCAACTCCGCGGTTTTGATGCGAAGCTTGTAAGCGGATTTGCGGTCCAAAATAGTCTTAGCCGGGGCTTCGGGGTTGGGTCGAAGCCCCTCTTTTTGTAAATGACCCATGGTTTAAACCCATGGTTTTTGGGTGCCCATGGTTTAAGCCCATGGTATTGTAATAGTGCACTTGTATAAATAGGCACTTATGTAAAGGAGTTAAGTACGATTTATGTATGATGATAATTTGATGTGAAGAAGCTAAGGTCTATTTTAGGGTTTAAGGTTAAGTCCCAGCTGAGTGCGTGGACAACCTCTGCAGCTGAGTGCGCAGAGGGTTTTGGAAGGAAGGATCTGCAGCTGAGTGCGCATATCAGAACTGTGTGTTTGTAAATTGTTGAATATAAACACAGTTCTGTGGACGTAGCCCCTACACTGGGGGTGAACCACGTATATCTTGTGTTGTGGTGGTTCTTTTATGTTGTTTCTGTTATGTTTTTATGCATTTGATAAGTAGATGAATGATAAAGCAAGATAAACTGTTAAGTATTAACTTCGCTGTGAATTCTCAGTTAAGGGTTAAGAAAGAAACTATATTTTTATCTAAACCGCGAAGCTATTTAAGTGAATATCGAAGCTTTGTATTCTTTGTTAAGGCTAAAGGTACGGTAATATCCCTCTTTTTCTTGCAGAAACCTGATTCTGTGGCACCCCATAGTTGTTTCAGGTGAGACTGCAACCTGTTCGTAGGTTGTTGCTAAAAGGGCCAACACTGTGGGTCTGTTTGTTGGTGTGAAGAGAAGAGTATAAGAACCCGGGTCTGCCCTAATCCCAACAAATTGGTTTCGTTGCCGGTTGAACCAGTACCCGCTTCAAGAGGGATCTATGTTGTACCTAGAGGGATATGTTTTGGAAGCCCTCAGTAAAAGAAATCAGTGACTGGATTGAAGATACTTATCTGAAATTTGCTGAACAAGAAAATAAGGATCCTCGTCATAGCTTAGATGACTTCTTGTAAAGGTACGTTTTTTCTGATATTTATGAAATTTTCTTTGCTAGTATCCACATAGAATTGCACCAGTGGTTATCCAGGTTGACAAAAAGGAAGACAAACTTCAAAGAATATCAGTCTCCTGCCTGGACCCCAGAAAGAATTAAGTTGTTGAAAAGTGTGAACAACGTGGTATCAAGAGCTGTTGACTTCTGGATAATGCGAACCCTTGACGCATTTGTGACGGAGTTCGCCATCGACACACATACTTCTTTCAGCGAAGCAGAAAGACAGTTTTTCAAAGGACCAAGGGGTAAGTACCTGAATTCATTAAGTCTGAAAATTAAAATGCTCTTGGCTGAGAAAGGCATATTGCTTATCTAATTAGATTGCTAGATTTATTGCTACTAACCTATGTTTGGAAGTGAAAGTGACTTCGACGAGCAAAGTGGTTTGCTTCGCAACGGTAAAAGATACAAGAGAACTCTTGGATCCTATACCCTAGGCTAGAATACCGATTATACTCCAGTAAGTCCAGAAGAATCTGAATCTGAAGAAACCCCTTTTGTTAGAAACCCTCCTATAACTCCGCAACGAAGATCTGTTATCCCTGAGAACCTGTCGCAGTCTGAAAATAACCCTAGCCCGAGTAGTCCTATCGTAGGTCAGTCTACCTCAAAAATTTCCCTTCCTCCTATTACCAGTCTTCCCCCTCCTCCTCCCCCCCCCTCGATCCACTATGGCCCATGTGAATGATGATATCAAGCTCCCAGTCTTTAAAGGAACTGGATCAGAGGATCCAGAGCAGTTTTGGTTCTTATGCAAAGCTGTTTGGACTGCTAAGAATATTATGGATCAAAATACAAGAAGAGCACAGCTGGTCACCTCTTTCAGAGACCAAGCTTTGACTTGGTTTATGAAGTTTTCCAGTACTCAGAACTATATCTTGGCTGATATTAAAAAAGAAATGATCAAAGAATTTAAGAAGCCTAAATCGGAGTCACAGTGTATAACTGAACTGAAAGAAATTCAGCAGAAGAGAGGTGAATCAGTTTGGGACTTTGATCAGAAGTTCATGGTTCTGTTGGATCAAGTTAGTTTTACTATTGGACCAGAACAACATAAAGAATGGTTCATTGCAGCACTATTGCCTCATATCAGGACTCCACTTATGCAACAGAAGGTTGCTGATCACCAAGAGGCGTTGGAAATTGCTATGAAACTTGAAACAGCTCCTGTTGGAGATAATTCTAGAATAGCCCAGATATAGGCACAGTTAGCAGAAATGGATTTGGAGCTTCGTGACATGAAAAAAGGAAAAATATCTTCGAGAATAGGTTTTGTGTACACGATGTAAGATAGAAAGTCATGACAAAGAATAGTGTCCTGCAGTAAGAAATTATCTGAATACTGGTGCGCTGAACCCATTTAACCCTAATGTCCTATATTGTGAGATCTGTAGAACAACTGGCCAGCATCACCCTAAAGTTTGCTATCTGCTGCAGAGATATGTTCAAGTACCTAAGAATCCCTACTGCAAGTTCTGTAAGTCAGTTGGACACAACGAAGACGAATGTCGCAACTTTGACCTCATGAGAGAGTGAACCTATGATGCTTATAGGGTACAACCCGATGCACAAGGCAATGATGGATATGGTTACTGTGGTAGTACATCAGGTCAAGGTAATTTCAGAGGTCGTGGTCGTGGTGGTATGCCTGGAAGAGGTCGAGGCCACGTTATTTGCTATAATTGTAATCAGGCAGGACATGTAGCTAGAGACTGTCAGAACCCAACTACGACATGTTGATATTGCAGAGCAGTCGATCATGTGATTGAGCAATGCCCACAGTTGATATCCAAGATACAAGAAAGAAATGGCGCTCCTACTCAGAATATTCAGATGATTGCTGTAGAGAAAAGACCTGTCCCAGCCATTAATGTTGTTACAAGGAGTGGAACTATGATGCATGTGCACAATAAGGGGAAACAGCCTGACAAGGCTTGGGTCCGTAAAACCCTAGAGAAAATTCCAGCCTTTGATGTTGGAAGAGAAAAAGGAACATTTATGGAAGCTAAAAAAGACTTTGTTGAGCTGAGAAAATCAGTAGCTACTACGCAACAGCAGTTACAGTTTCAAGAAGCTTCGCCGGATCAAGTAAGTACACTAACATCATTTTTACAGAGTTGTATGAAGCTATTAAGAAATTAGAATGCTTTGAATGAGTTACAGAAAGTTATCGCATCTTGCCAACCTCAGCGAAGCTCTGATAGAGGAAAAACTGTTAATAGAGTTAGAAGGATTGGAAGAGAAATGAGATTGCATGCTCAGATAGGAGATTATGACATGAATGATATCATTTTAGACCTGGGATCAGAAGTGAATGTCCTAACTTAGCAGACATGGGAACAAATGGGAAAACCTAAGCTTGAATGGTCCCCTGTACAATTGAGATTAGCCAATCAGCAGAAGATTGTGCCCTTGGGAAGATTCCCTAGTGTACCAGTGGATATTGATGGAGTCAGTACCTTAGCAGATTTTGAAGTCATTGAAATAATTGATGATAGCAACTCCTATCCAGTCTTGCTAGGAATTGAATGGGAAATAGACAATTATGCAGTAACCAACCTTAAGAATAGATAGATGACTTTTGAAGGAAAAGGCTTGAGAGTCATAGTACCGTTGGACCCTTCTCAAGGAGAAAGGTACACAGAGC
This sequence comes from Pseudotsuga menziesii, assembly GCA_001517045.1. Taxonomy (NCBI): domain Eukaryota; kingdom Viridiplantae; phylum Streptophyta; class Pinopsida; order Pinales; family Pinaceae; genus Pseudotsuga; species Pseudotsuga menziesii. Next base: position 202,795 of record LPNX010099977.1, on the reverse strand, counting down.
CAGTCAAAGATGAAGATCAGGATGTTTTGGATCATATCTACAACATCACAGCTAAAGAAGAAGACTATGTTAACCCTACTACTGAAGGTATAATGGATTGGCAGTGTGACAGTTCTTGCATGACTGATTCAGACAAAGGTTTAGAGAATTGGTAGAATAGACTTTATGAGCTACATGGACATCGATGTGAAAGAATTACCAAGTCTATCAGATGGGTTGGCTCACAGACAAAAATCTTACCTACTTTTGATGGCTTGACAGACCCAAAAGATTTTATTGTACAATCAGAGCAAGTACCAGATTCACAAAAAATGGAGACTCTAGATTCAGTATTCAAAGCCACAGCTGCCAGATGATGGAATGGTCATAAAAAGTATATTCATAGTTGGGGAGCTTGTCAAAAGTTTCTTCGCCTGAGATTCATGGATCAACCTCAGGACATACGAAGCAGATTTTATGGTAAGACTAGCCCTCAGGAACATTTGGAGAAGTGTTATGAAGCATGGAAGCATGTACCTTGTGAAGAACGGGTACATAGGTTTGTACACACTCTGGAACCTGTAGAAAAGAACTGGTATGCGGAGGTTGAGATTCGCCATGGTACTGTAAGTTGGGATAGTCTTGTTGATAGTTTTGTGCTCACATTTTCTATTAATGAGGTTTTCCCTGCTTTGGACGTAGCTATTAGGTTGATCCATACTAAGGTATTTGATAATAAAGAAATAGCCGAGCACCAACCTGATTGGAAGGAACAAGAAGATAATGCAGTAGAATGCTATAACCTCGCCATTGAGGAAGACGATGACCCTCACAACATTAATATTCCTGAGTTAAAAGGACATTGTGAAGTACATGGACTAGCAGTCGAATCGCCTGAAGTGACTCAACCCTTGAAAACAAGGAAAGTAAACATTGGATCAGAAGAAATGCCTAAGTACGCTACCATTGGAGATTATTGGGACGAAGAAATGGTGAGCAAAGTGACTGAACTTCTCCATGAGTACCAGGACTTATTTCCAACGAATTTATTAGAAATGAAAGGTATCCTTGGTGTTACAGGAGTGATAAAAATACCTTTTAAAGCTGATGCGAAGCCTGTGAAGCAGCTCCCTTATAGGCTGAACCCTAAGTATAAAGAAAAATTTAGGATGGAGCTAGATAAGATGCTCGCTGCAAGAATCATTGAGCCAGTCGAAGAGTCCGAATGGGTCAGCCCTATGGTGGTATAAGAAAAGAAGACCAAGGGAGAAATCTGAATCTGTGTTGACCTGAGGAAGCTGAATGGTGCCTGTTTACATGATCATTTTCCTACTCCCTTTACAGATGAAGTTTTAGACAATGTCGGAGGTCAAGAAGTGTATTATTTCACTGATGGATTTTCAGGTTACCATCAGATCAAAATCGCTCCAGAGGATCGACATAAAACAACCTTCGCTATAGAAATGGGATCTTTTCAATATACTGTTATGCCCTTTGGATTGAAGAATGCACCTGCTATGTTTTCCAGAGTAGTCATATCTGCATTTAAGGAATATATAAATAAGTTCTTGGAAGTTTACTTTCATGATTGGACTATCTTTGGCTTATTGAAAGATCATATAGCCAGTTTAAGACTTATGCTGGATAAGTGTAGACAGCATCAGATTTCATTGAACCTGAATAAGTGTATCTTTTGTGCACCTTTTGGAATTCTGCTAGGTCACATTGTATGCAAGCAAGGATTGATGGTGGATCCTGCGAAGATAGCCATTATTGTGAACTTACCACCTCCGAAGACTGTTAAGCAACTTCGCACTACGCTTGGTCATACTGGATATTACAGGAAATTCATTAAAGGATATGCTCATATTATAGCCCCTATGGAAAAGAAATTGAAGAAAGATATTAAGTTTGAATGGACACCTGAATGTCAAGAAAGATTGGATATTTTGAAAGAAAAGATGGTATCTGCCCCTATATTAGTATTCCCTGACTGGAGTAATGAGTTTCAAGTTCATGTCGATGCATCTTCCATTGCTTTAGGTATAGTATTGGCTCATTCAGGTGAAGGTAATATTTATCACCCTATTACTTTTGCAAGTATAAAATTGTCCACAGCAGAAAAGAATTATACTACGATAGAACGAGAAGGTCTAGCTATGGTTTATGCCTTGCAGAAATTTCGACATTATTTGTTAGGATCTCATTTTAAGATGTTCATTGAACATTATGCTTTGAATTATTTGGTTAACAAGCTTGTGTTAGGTGGAAGGATATGCAGATGGCTGATTTTGTTTCAGGAGTATGACTTTGAGATCATAGTCAAGCCAGGAAGACTTAACCTGTGGCCTGACCACTTGTGGAGGCTCGAGTCAGGAGAAGAGCCTACTAGTTTGGACGAAGGTCTTCCTGATGTCTAGTTTTTTTCCATCCAGATGGTCGATAACTATTTTCAGGATATTGTTCAGTACTTGTCTACAGGGTTTGTACCCTCTGAGATGACAACACATCAGAAGAAGCAGCTGGTGGTTAGAGCAGCTGACTTTACCTTGATAGCAGGACAGCTATATAAGATGGGACCAGATGAAATACTACACAGATGTGTCCTGGAGCATGAAAAGCCATTGATTTTGGCTGAGGCACATTCTGGAGCAGCAGGAGGTCACTATGCAGGAAAAGCTACAGCACAGAAAATTGGTGGCCTATGATTCATAAGGATGCAAGAGAGTATTGCCGCAACTGCGATATCTGTCAGAGGATAGGAAAACCATCCGAGAGGGATGAGATGCCTCTAGTTCCATAGGTAACTTTACAAGCATTTGACAAGTGGGATATTGATTTTGTTGGACCAATCAATCCCCCTGCAAAGAAATATGGAGCAAGATACGTTATTACAGCAACTGATTACCTCACTCGTTGGGCCGAATCTCAACCAGTCAAGAAATGTAGCACTGTTACAACTGTGAAGTTCATCTTTGATAATATCTTGTTGAGGTTTGGGTGTCCTAGAATTATTATGAGTGATCAAGGATCACATTTTCTGAATAAGGCTATTGAAGCATTGATTGAAGAATTTCAAGTATATCATCAGAAAAGTACTGCCTACCATCCTCAAGCAAATGGAACTGTCGAAGCCTTTAACAAGATTCTTGAGCACGCTCTGACGAAGGTTTGCAATGTTAACATAAATGATTGGGATCTTATAATTCCAGTAGTATTATGGGCTTATAGAACCACTTGCAAGAAGTTGATAGGCCATACACCTTTTAGGCTGGTATATGGACAGGAAGCAGTTATTCCCATGGAGTACATTGTTCCTAGCCTTAGAATATCTACCTTCATAGAGATGGATGATCCAACTATGTTGAAGGAAAGGCTGGCAAAGATACTAGAACTAGAAGAAGACAGATTCATTGCAGGTTTCCAGCAACAAGTACAGAAAGCTAGAGAAAAAGTATGGCATGATAGACACATTAAGAAGAAGCATTTCCAGAATGGTGATCTTGTGCTCTTGTACGACAGTAAATTCATGAAGTTCCCAGGTAAGTTCATGACACATTGGAAAGGGCCATACATAGTTCAGAAAGTTACTGATGGTGGTGCAGTTCAGTTAGATAAATTGAATGGAGAAATTTTGCCCTCCATGGTGAATGGAAGTAGATTAAAGAAGTACATGGACAAGCCTATACCCCCTGATCAGAAGTAATACCAAGAAGAAGAGTCTAAGTACCAAGAACAGTTGAAATTGGGTACTAGACTATAATCAAGCTGTTCTCAGAGAGCTTCAGCAGATTGTTGCTTTACACAGTGTCGAAGGTCAATACTGTGTCGAAGGTCCTTATTGTGGCGAAGCTGAAGTTAGTGTTTGTGCCGAAGAAGAAAGGTGTGTCGAAGCTTAAAATGCGACTGTTGGAAAAAAATCAGATTTGGCGACGCCGGTACGTTAATTGCATTAACTGCCTGTAATGATGAGATTTTGGGAAATCTAGTGCCGTTTGGACAAGATCTACCACTGCTCTGTCAGATTTGGTGTCTTTAATGCACAGTTATGGTATATTTGGTTGTTGGATTCTATAAGAAGACACCCAGGCCTACGAATTGCGCATTACGCATTTTCTTGAGTTGAGTCCATGTCAGCTGATCGCGAAGTCCAGGAATTGTTGAAAGAATTCAGACAAAGGGGTCTGCAGAACCTTATGAGAAATCCACTTGCATCTACACCTTGTGAAGAGACTGCCCCAGCGCCGAATCAACCAATGCAGACACGATCAACCAGAAAGAAATTTAAGGTAGAATTTCTCTCTAAGCAGAACGAAGAGAGGCACAAGCCATCAGGAAAGACACCGGAATATCCCGAGATGAATCCTGCTGGTTCTGCAGAGCTCCCACCTGAAGGTTTTGAAGACTTCGGTGAGGATGAGAATGTTGCATCGTAGCGTCCACCATATCTTCCACCTGTTCGACCAGTAGTTCAGCCACCTCGGTGGATAGCCAAGTTCACGTTATGCACCCCTTCGCTGCCACAGGGTGTGCAGTTGGTCGGAACGATGACAGGAAAAATACACTGGCTCAAGTACGCAGACCACAATACGAATGATCATGGGAAATTTCCGCAGTTCGCACCGGGGAAATACTTGCACTCTGTCCATTATCTGGACGCTGGTACGATGCTACTGGAAGTGAAACAGTGGGCTGCTGGCTTGGAGCAAGCTGGCTTGTTAAAGATGATAAATGTCCCCCACTTCGGTCGCAGCACGTAGGTTACCATGGTGGTCAAGCAGCTATTGGCGTTGGTGCATGATGGGCACCTATGGATAGGAAGCCAGAAAATTCCTATTGATGGAGAGCTAATTCATAGGATCACAGGCTTGCCGAAGGAAGGGCCTGATCCTGGGATTGAATTTGTGGGGAAACAAAAAGATACGAAGCTGGCATAGCACATGAAGGACCACTTTGGCCTGACGAAAGGAAAGTGAGGGTATCAAACCTCGACAATTTGACACCAAAATATTTGCTTTGCCGCAAAGCTCCTAGCATGCAAATTAATGCGGAAGTGCAGACCGAATGAAGTGCCTACCCCAATTGTTAGTATTGTTGTGAACTGTGCCGAAGGCTACAATTACAAATGGGCAGAGTACATTGCTAGGGAATTCCTTGAAGATGTCCATGATGCATAGGAGAAAGGTATACCCTTTCATTACTCATGGTTGATAGTGCTTATCGCATTGGTAGGATGGAGAGAACCTACCGAGGTGCAGTTTGCCAATGTGCCTCCGCAGATTCCTGGTGCAGCAAGGTACGCATCTCTTTGGGTTTCGCAGGATAAAGCCTTACAGCAGATGACGAACTACGTGTTCACCTTCTATGCAATGATCATTTCCTATGAGATCCTAAAAACACCGCTGCTCAGTAATGAGCTATTTTCTCAGCATGCAGGAGTGGCCAACTTCAAGGCTGACATGGACAATGTCTTTATCCAGGCCCGCGCAGATAAGAAACATGCATGCTGGAAGTTGCCATACGTGGTGAACCAGGAAGACATCCTCGCAGTAGTCAAGCAGTGGCTGGATGAATGGATGAAGGACGCAGGAACAAATCCCAACATACCAGTCCCCCCAATAACTGATGTGGGCACAGCTCCTAGTCAGGCACCGCAGAGTGACCCACCAGAAGAAAGCGAAGAACAAAGTGAGTCACAGCAGAGCGAAGGTGACCAGGGTGGATATGAAAGAGTTGATGAGGAAGAATAAGAATCAGTCAAGACCATCTCAGACCCTAATCGCCCAGATAAGCGCAAGTCTCCAGAAGCAGAGGAAGTTGCTAAGCCTCAGCCCAGAAAAAAAGCTAAGGCGTCGAAGAGCCTGTCGTGACGATCGAAGAGCTTGATCAGGCTCTGACAAATTCTACAGAGGTATTGTCCAGCAAATGGGCAGAGTTTGCGTCCACACATCTTGATGCGCTCGCTGGCATAGCTCAACGAATTGAAGAACTTAAGGCGTTAGCAAAAAAATCAGCGACTGGCGTTGCAGCAAGCAGTGCCCCAGTAAGCGCGCAGCCAAATACGAGACAATGGCCCGCTAGAAACAACAGAGGACAAGTACCCAGTGCAGCCCTTATAATAACTGACGCAACATCTCGATCGCAAATGAGCATGACAATTGAGATAGACTACGCCAGGTTGTCTATGCCGGAGCTGCATCTTTGTCAATTGGCAATCATGTAGGAGATCCAAGAACGAGATAGCTACTCACAGATGCAGTTAGAGAATACCATGAAGCAGAGTGAGAGCCTCACAGCGCAGTTGGAAGAAGCTAAACAAAAGAAGAGAGAAGCAGAAAGCAAGCGGGATACAATAGCGTGAGTGTTGGATCAGGCGTGTCGAAGTCTCCCTGACTTCGACATGCAGGCTGAAGAAGAACCAGAGAAAACAATAGTCAAACTGAAAGACTTTGCACAACAGTCTCGAAGCGAGATAGAGAAAATGAAAGCAGAACATGAGGCTTAGATTGCGGAGCTTCAACTATGCATCATTCCTGAGAGTCCACCAGAGCTCAAGGAACAGCGTCGTAGAGATATTCAGGCCTCAGCAACGAAGATCTCAGATCTTGTGAGCACTGCATCAAAGCTCCTAGAGGAAAGTATCGAGGCCTGGGAAAACTTGCAGGACAACCCAAAAGTCGAAAAGTTGCAAGAAATTATCAAGCAGCGATAGACAGAGCTGGACGCAGTGAAAGCTGAAATTAAGACATTGCCTCCTATGCAGAAGATGCTTAAGGTGAAGCATAGCAATGAACTCCAGCAAGAAATTGAGTCTTGCAGAAGGAAGGAAACACTGTTGGTAAGCTCTATGCAGCCCCTTATTAATGAGGCTTTGGAGTTGAGCACTGCTGCGGACAACCAGTTCAAAGTCCTGAAGGAGTATGATGCATTTGCACAGGAAAAGGCCAACGAAGCATTTGCAGCTACATTGCAGGAGATAGTGTAGAAGGAGCAAGCAGCCGAAGATATCATGCGCAGCCTCAACAAGCAATTTACTATCTTCACCAACAAGATTCTTCCACCAGAAAAGCAGCAGAGTGTCCCGGGATGGGACACTGGTGAGTCTTAGGGGCCTGTTGGGGCACGGACCTTGAAGGTCCTTAATTTTGGAAACTCCGCGGTTTTGATGTGAAGCTTGTAAGCAGAGTTGCGGTCCAAAATAGTCTTAGGGGCTTTGGGGTTGGGTCGAAGCCCCTCTTTTTGTAAATGACCCATGGTTTTTGGGTGCCCATGGTTTAAGCCTATGGTATTGTAATATTGCACTTGTATAAATAGGCACTTATGTAAAGGAGTCAAGTATGATTTATGTATGATGATAATTTGATGCAAAGAAGCTAAGGTCTATTTTAGGGTTTAAGGTTAAGTCCCAGCTGAGTGCGTGGATGACCTTTGCAGCTGAGTGCACAGAGGGTTTTGGAAGGAATGATCTACAGATGAGTGCGCAAATCAGAACTGCGTGTTTCTAAATTGTTGAATATAAACGCAGTTCTGTGGACGTAGCCCCTACACTGGGGGTGAACCACATATATGTTGTGTTGTGGTGGTTCTTTTATGTTGTTTCTGTTATGTTTTTATGCATTTGATAAGTAGATGAATGATAAAGTAAGATAAAATGTTAAGTATTAACTTCGCTGTGAATTCCCAGTTAAGGGTTAAGCAAGAAACTGTCTTTTTATCTAAACCGCGAAGCTATTTAAGTGAATATAGAAACTCTATATTCTTTGTTAAGGCTAAAGGTACAGTAATATCCCTCTTTTTCCTACAGAAACATGATTCTGCGGAACCCCATAGCTGTTTCGGGTGAGACTGCAACCTGTTCGCAGATTGTTGCCGAAAGGGCCAACACTGTGGGTCTGTTTGTTGGTACGAAGATAAGAGTATAAGAACCTGGGTCTGCCCTAATCCCAACCGGACCGCAGAGCAATAACATATATACAGTTAAATCATTAAACAAGATACAAAACACATTAAACACATTACAAAAAGACACAAATATAACGTGGTTCACCCAAACGATGGGCTACATCCATAAAGAAATTGCCAGTCCTTTTATTACAGTCCAGAAATATGAAGGGATACAACCTACAGCAAAACCGTTGCACTTCCTCTTCACACTCTCACAGTCTCTCTCACACAATCATAGAGATTATTTACAATTGCTATAATTCCCTACACTGTCGTGTTACAATGCTTTCTTTTATATGGGCAAAATACCATGGGAAAATACTATGGTTAACCGAATACCATGGGTCTGCAAAACTGTTGGTGAACAAACATCCCAAAAAGCAAGGGGAACGAGTGTACAATACACATGGGGTACAAACATGATTGAATAATATATCTGGATCTGGAAGATCAGGCTCTACAACCAAAAATATCCCACTTGGAGACTGATCACAACAACTCCACCGCTACTGCACTTGCTGGACTATGCTCTGGACCTTGGACTTGGAAAATTTCTTATTTTCACCTTCATTATTGAAGGCCAATAGAAACCGAGCATGAAATCAGTTTCTTTTTGGTTACTCCCTTTGTCAACATGTCTGTAAGATTCTGTCCAGTATGTATCTTTTCCAGTTTTAACAGTTCTTCATCTAGAATAGATCTTACGAAGTGGTACTTGAGCTGTATATGTTTAGTATTCGAATGAAAGGATGAGTTCTTTTCAAGATGAATGGCACTCTGGTTGTCACTGTACAACCTAATATTATCCTGCTTATTACCCCCAACGACGGTCCATTAGACCTGTCACTTCGTTGCTTCAATAATGATGTGGAGATCCTTGAAGCTCTGACCGCCTTGAAATACCCATGGGACAACATGCACCATCACTCGTTCTTCCTCCCGGAAGAGCTTGTGTTGCAATTCAACCAGTTTTCCGTGGAGACCAAAGATTTCATCCATGGGAAGGTTGACTGGTTCAAGAACCCAATCCTAGCACCAGATGCCTTCGAAGAAGGGAACATGGTGAACATTTCTCCAACCATTAAAATCAACATATCAACCAACTCTGAGATCATTGAAGAAATCATGCTGGGGGAATATTGCTCCCCAGAAGAGGTCGATTCCTATATCGCTCTCTTCCAAGAATTCCGCGACATCTTCACCTGGTCATACAATGAAATGCACGGCTTAGATCCATCCATTGTGGAACACCACATCGACACATGGCCTAATGTGGCACCCGTTCGCTAGAAGCAACGACCCATCCATCCATCCAAAGTGGCTGCAGTGAAAGCCGAGATAGAGAAGCTGCACACAGCCGGCTTCATTTATCCCATTGCATACATAACTTGGGTTTCTAATCCTGTTCCCGTGAATGAAAAACAGGGTACCATTCGCATTTGCACAGACTTTCGCGATCTCAATGGGTCATGTCCCAAATATAACTTCCCCACACCGTTCATCGACCAGATCATCGATGCATGCGCCGGACATGAGACCTTCTCCTTCATGGGCGGTTTTTTCGGCTACAACCAAATCCAAATCCGAAAAGAAGACTATTACAAGACGGCATTCACAACCCCATGGGGCACATTCACCTATCGGGTCATGCCCTTTGGCCTCAAAAATGCTGGAGCCACCTTCCAGCGTGCCATGACAAACTGCTTCCGCAATCTCACTCACATCATGTTGGTGTGTTTTGACAACCTCATTGCGCGGTCACAAAACCACACACAACACATAGATGACTTGCGACAAGTCCTAATGTGATGTCGCTAGTATAGGATCCGCTTGAACCCATTCAAGTGTGTTTTCTGTGTCCCCACGGGCCGTCTCCAAGGATTCATTCTGTCACACAAAGGAATGACCGCTGATCCTGGGAAATTCCAAATGAATTCTTCCCTAAAGTCACCCCTTTGAGTGACAATGTTATAAATTGTATTATAGTCTTTCCATTTTTTGTTTTACACATTTTTCCTGATTGACTCTTATGTATCGTTTCCTCTCATTGCTTCAGACGGAGCACACCTCAGATCGGTATATGGGATTAGCAGATGGAGCAAGCAGATGGTACCCGAACCTAGCCTCGGCTGCATGGGTAATCTACTCCCCATCTCACAAGTTGATCCACATCGACGGAATATGCGTGGGAACCACAACCAACAACCAGGAGGAATACAATGGTGTCAATGGCCTCTTGGCTATCGCTCTACAATTAGGAATCCACCATCTCGATGTCTTCTTAGACTCCCAGCTGCTTGTGTCTCAACTAAACAACCACTACCGAGTTTGCGATCCCTGCCTCTTTAGAAAGTACTTGTGCACTAAACACATGGTTAGAACATTTGAATCCATCACATTCACACATGTTCCCAGGAACCTCAATAGTGTCGCAGATCAAATGGCTAACGATATTCTAAATTGGCACATCCATAATAGCATATAGGAAACATACAACCATAACATAATGCATAATCATGTCTGAAAATAAACACACAGTGTAATAATACATCACATAGGCATTTGCATTCCACAACATAATAAAAGACTCACATCATAAAACCATAAAAGTGCTTCCACGTGCATCAAAAATATATATAGATATAAATCCATAAGTCACATGTCCACAACATGTCCAATACAAAAAGGAGAAGCCACATATGATTTCTCAACATGATATACATAAGCGACACAAAAATCCCTAAGGGAACCTATGCACTAGGGGTCAACCCCAAAAGGCTACTAATCCAATTTAGACCCATCATCTGACTCGGACTCATCATCTTCCAAAGAAGATGAATCCAATGCAAGAACACCACCTCTTGCCATCCGACGAAAGTGCTCGCATGCCACTACCATATTCCTCATCACGCCCGTCAGCTTGGGAGGAAGATTGTGAACAGCAGCAATAAAGTTGGTATTCAGGTGCTGCCAGCCAACATTTGACACTCCAGTAGCTACCTCCTCCATGTATGGTACCAGCTCATCCATATCCCGCTGTCGCCTGCGAGAGTTCCCGGAAGGGGCCGCCGCAGAAGCTTTCGTAGGAGGTACGGTAACAACCCACCTCCGATGCCCAGGTGGCGGGTGAGAACCAACATTTGCACAAAAAAGCAAGGACACCATCAGTGCACATACATCAATATGAAAATCACTAACCAACTCAACTATACTATGCACAAATATGAACATAAAAACATCAAGCATACATACCAGCTGGTCCCCAAGCCTGACCAGGAGGTCAGGGCATCTCTGGATCTCCCTGGAAGTCCATACCCATGTACGGGTACTCCTCGATCACCACAGGCCACTGGAGCCATTGCTCCAACAACTCCTCTATAAAGAAGCGGCCCACTCTACTGCCACCCTCATGAATCATCATCTGGCACCACCTATACATCCTCAGCTCCCGCAGACCATTGTCCTCCACAGCCCGATGAGGATGAAGTGTATGTAGGTACTTTCTCAAAGAAGAAAGCACATAGAGAGGAGCCAAAGCAAAAACCAGCGCCACTATTCTTTGACCTATTCAGCTGATGCCGAACAGCCTGTAAGTACATATGGCCCCATGCATAATATGTGCCACCAATGGCATGCTCAACTAACTGCAGCTGACAACCAAAAATATTGTGGCTCACCGTGGAACCCAAGATGCGCTGTAGTAAAGTCCCCACTGCCTGTGTGGACAACTCCTCAATGTCACACATTAGGATGTAAGAACCACGCACATATGCCGTAGCGTAACAGTGTCGCTCGCATAAATCCTCTAATGTCTCCCATCGAGGCAGTACAGGAGCCAAGTCACCAACTACTCCCAATATTGGGAGCCCAGTAATGAAGTACACATCCTCCAGCGTAATCTCAATACACTGTCTCTGGAAGAGGAACACCTCCTCAGTAACATCCCAAAAACTTATTAGAGTTTGCATCAACAAACCTAAGCTCCACATAAGCGGAATTTGCATGAACTTTAGTAACCCACAGCGGGCTAGTGTATCTCTAACACCCCCATCTCGTAATGATGCATCTCTGACTGGCTTGCAATCTCTCTCCCTCCATTTGATCTCCACCATCTTACACAAAGCAAAAACCTAATGTCAGACCTCCCCACCATCAAAAAACCACCCAAAGGAGGCCACAGTGCACTTATCTGAGCAAAAGGAGCACCCAGGGCGCTCATAATGGCCCAATAGGTGCACCCAAGGCAAACCTCCTCCTTCGAAATGAGCGACCTAGCGCACAAGAAACCCCAAGCAGCTCATGGGGGGCCTCCAGGTGGTCAAATTTAGTAAAAAATACATCAAAATGAAGAGGTTCAGTGAGAGCTTTTACCTGCAAGTCGCAGCTCGCGAAACCGTCGATCAGATCAAGAGAAATCAGCAAATGAAGAATTAGGGCCCACTTCTCCAATTCCACAATGAACAGTGACAATGAAACTTCACCATGTGGACCCTCCCCTTTTATAGGCCCCATTTGACCTAATTTATTTCGATCGACATAACAGGACCATACAGACTCCGTTTGAGATGCCGTTCACGCCACTATTTTCAGAATTCTTCCCTCTATCTAGTTATGAGACCAATGTCTCATGTTTAATAAGTCAATTTCAGGACCATTTCCCACAAGTCACCTCGACTCATGAGCCATGACATGACAATACGAGTGTCTACGTACCAATACTTGTATCACACTACCCGATCGCAACTCATGCGAGCCACCCGTTAAGGATTGTACCATAATTTTACTTTTTGCATTTATAATTGTCTTTTTCACCACACCTTACGCAGTTCTTTGGACCATCGTCCACAAAACCCTTTGTTTTTCTTCCATGAATTTGACATAGAAGTGTCCTCGGGCCACTGCCCATTAAGAAATGTAATTTTAGCTTTTATTTTCTATTTTTAACACACAGGTTGTCTTTCCTTTTCACCGCACCTTACGCGGACCTCTGGACCACTGTCCACAAAACAATTTCTTTTCTTGCACGTATTTGGCATATAAGTTCCCCCGGACTTGTACTCACATCGCATGTAGTCAAGTTTGTCCATCGCAAGACACACACACGCTCTCCTGACCTCTATCCGAGAGCCACCTCGGTTTGCATGCCTCTACCGCACCATCTCGCAGGCCTCTACTGCGACATATCCCACGCATGTATTGGTATGTTTGAGAGCCTTCTGCTCCGTCCATACTGTGTGGATGACCTTTGGACCTCTGTCCACCATCCTGACATGGGGCACCGCTTGTGCCACCACAGTCGGTTGACCACATTGGAGTTTCGTTTATGCTCTTTTCTGACTCGTTAAAACAATGAAAAGATCACCGAGCACAGCTGATTCCTTTCCCGCTCGCTAAAGTATAGGAAAGGGCGTCTACATCGTCTCATTCACCTCCTTTTGTGGACCATGTAGACCATTCCATGAAAAGGACCTCCTTGGCACATTCAAGCCAAGACCGTCCCCGTCTGCATACTTTTGTTCTTTCTTGGGTAGAGGGGCCGCACTTTACGAAAAATCTCACCACCGGTTGTCGTTAAGCTCTTTTCCAGCCATCTCAATAAGAAAATATCGCCGAGAAAAATTGGTTTCGTTCATGCTCGTAAAAGTATTTGAATGACCGTCTAGTCAATATAGGTTTAACCTTTTCTGGCCTGATTGGACTACCAACGGTAAAGAAGTCTCTCATCCCCTCCAGGATGGGTGAGCTCTCCTATGTATACTTTTATCCTTTTTCGGGCACAGGAGACTACCAAAAAAAAAGAGCCCCCACTGGATTCTTCTTCGTGCTTTCAGACTCTCTAAAATTGAAAGCACCATCGAGCACTTACCTTCTTAGGCTCTCCAAAAATCCACGATATCGTACCACAATGGTGTCCATAGACACCACCCCACAGAAAATAGTTTGACAGCATTCCCACATTGGGTCTCCTTTGTTCAGAGTACTCTGCAATGTGTCTTCCTTGGATCCCATCAATATCAAAAGTGTCCTCCTCCTCCAAGCATTTCCCATCTGCAGTGACAGTCATGGTATTACAACTATGATCCCATTCCCATGAGTTAAGTTTCATTTGCTGCCTAGTCCTCCCTATCGTCATACTCTGAACAAAGGAAGTTTGAGTCTCCCACTCCCCCCCTGCCCCTATTCAGTTTTTCCCTTCCCTCCCCTCCCCCGCAATTCAGTGAGTCATTCCGCATATTGCTTCACACCTTTCGGTTATCCCTTTCTCTTCTAGTCAAGGAAACATCATTGCCTTGATTAGGGGCAGGTCCCCCTCTATCAACGCCAACACACATATTCTAGAGGATAGACTCAGAGGTCCCTGTACCTTGGTTTCATTGACATCATTGATGAGTTCCTTGGACCACTTGAGAGGAGTCCTTAGTGCCTCTCGGGATGGTTGTTTCTCACGTCGACTTCAAATCCATCATCACACCATTGAGATTCGTACAGGGTTTGTTCCACATAGTACTTGGTCAAAGACCCCAGATGTCACCCGAGTCTAGCACATTGATGATTCCACTTGAGGGACCTAAATAGGTTATGTCCCTTGTGATTTCTGGGTTGCGTTGGAGACAGTGATCAGAAGCCCCAACAGTGCTTCGATATACCTTTATGATTAATACAACATACTTGTACCACAGAGACTCTGACTCTCAATCAATGAGTCCATACAACTATTTACCATTCCAGATCTAGCAGACCATCAGTCATGAAGATATAGCATTCCATGAATGCCATGGGTCCAATGAACCAGATTAGTATTGTATTTAGCCTCACATAGAGGCAACCAGCATTGTAACATCAATTGTATATGATCGGCTCTTGTATTTTAGAGCATAGATCAAATGATTCTTTTGACATTGTCATGAGCATGGGAATTCCCGCCTCATCCATATACATGTCACACATTTATTGTATCTCACCCATTGATGGGAACCAAATTAATACAAAAACCAAAAGCCACCATGCCCCAGCCTCGGAAGTACCACCTCTCGACCGAAAATCCTATGATGTCCATCAGCCATACATTGAGCTCATGCCTTCACACATCAGGGGGCAATCTGTTAACCCAAAAATCCCCCACATAGCTCTCAATGGCCTACACCACCCAAGGACACCATCCCACAACACTCATTTCACTCCATAAGACCTTCCATGACCTTCCATTTGACCCCCACACCTCCAAAAGAGCCCAAGGATGAAGAAAAGGGATAAAAACCCCAAAAAAGAGCCAAAAATAGACCCCCAGGAGCTAAATCCCTCAAAAGGGGGCTAAAAACCTGAAAGGGGCTAAAGTTTGGGCGGAAGGGGCTAAAGCCTTGACCAAGGGCTTAAAACCCTAAAACCCTTGGAAAAACTATATAAGGAGGGTGGG
This sequence comes from Pseudotsuga menziesii, assembly GCA_001517045.1. NCBI lineage: Eukaryota > Viridiplantae > Streptophyta > Pinopsida > Pinales > Pinaceae > Pseudotsuga > Pseudotsuga menziesii. Next base: position 187,458 of record LPNX010099977.1, on the reverse strand, counting down.
GGGTCACTCTCAAAACATTCCTCACTTACCTATTGTTATGCTACCCGTGGATGCTTTGAGACCTCTTGCTCTCAAACCACCCACTCTCCCTCTCCCCCATATCCATTTCTCCAAGCCATTACTTCCCAAGCAAGAGAGAGGTGCTCCCATGAGCTAGGGCATGGTGGCCCATTTCCACCTAAGTGAGGTATAATTTTTGTTTGTGCTTGTTTTATTTATTTTTATTTGCTAACCCCCATCTCTATTTGCAGGTTTTCATTGAAACTGTTTGCAAGTTTAGTAGCTTAGGTTTGTTTTGCAGGTTTGGAGGCGAAACCCTAACCCATTGTGTGAAGAGGGGTTCACAAGGGCTGCATCTCCATTTTTCTTTCTGTTATTTGCTCTTATATTTAGTTTATAGTAGCTACCATTTACTCAGTCTTGCTTAGATTAGCTTAGATTCAATTCATAGCTTTGTTTATGCAATATTTCCATTCTGTTTGTACTGTTTTCTAAGGGTAGGAACCTACCCTTGTGCCCTATAGGCACAAGGGAGCCATTCTTACCCCTGTAGTGAGGAGAAATTCTCACTACACTACCTTCGTCATTAAAGAGTATCAGTATGAAGAGTATCAAAATAAAATAACTATAAATGTATTTCATCCCTCAGCATAACTTCAGACCTCACACATTGGGGGGCATATGTTAATAATAAAATTAACAGCCTTGAGAGTGTTGTCTAAAAACATATTTCTATTTCTCCTGCAACATGAAGATCAAAATTTTGCAACAATTGAGAGCTTCATTCTCTCATTTGACCATTGCTTCCACAAAGGAAGAAATGTTTAAATACAAAGGTATCTCTAAAGAGGCCAAGTCCATGATTACTTAAGGGCCAAAACCCAGTTCCTATAACTCATATAGTGGAAAAAATGCCTAACATGGGTATTAATTGTCCTGGAAATACTGAAAATCAAGTTTGATGCCTAAAAAACTAGGTAAAGTGAGTTTTTTTAAGAGAATAATAAAAAAGCTTCAAAAATATTAATCCCACATTCATGGTTAATTGATTGGGTGCACAAACCCTAATTCTATATAAGGAAGGCATATGAGGTGAATTAGAAAAGACAAAAATAGAGAGTGAAGGCATGCTGGAGGAATTGAGGGCTATAAATGACTTTTCTACTACAAAGGTTTTTGGGCATCAAAGGCATCGATGGTAGAGGAGTATGTCTAAGATATGGAGAAGGAAGGAATTTTCAATGGTTATAAGTATTTCTCCATGTTCATATATTATGAATCAATTCAGTTTTCTTCCCAATTCTTATTCAATGTTTTCCCTTCAAGTTTTATGTTGATGTAGAATTGGTAGGCAATTAGACCTAACCTATTTTTCTTAAAGATAGTTTGGTAGGATAGTAGGAAGGATTTTGTGGTGAGATTTGCAGGTGTGAAGGAGATTCAGGAGCTACAAGTACAACCATCAAGGAACTCAACCAAACTTCAAGGATACAAGAGGTATTCTCCTAGGCTTCCTCCCCTATTCAAACTCCATGAAAGAAGGTTTAAGATCTCGGGATTATTGTGATAATTCACTACTACATTTCGACCAAAAATCCGATGGCCGTCATGTCGGATTTTCGACACTTCCCTGTCGCATGTACGACACTTTGGTTTTTTTATAAGCGTCGGAAACTTGTCGTCGGTTATCCGACACCTAATTAACTGTCGGTTAAGTGACACTTATGCAACCGTCGGTTGAATATACATCGTCGGTTATCCGACATATAATCCATATTAAATTTTAAAAAAATCACTTAAAAACCGTCGCTTTACCGACGGGGTTAAATTTAAGGCGTCAGTTATCCGACATAAAATTTATATTAAATTTTGAAAAAACACTTGCAAACCGTCGTTGAAGCGATGAATATACAGTTAATGCATCGGTTTAGCGACAGGTAAAACCATCGCTTAAGCGACGAATATGCAGATTAATCGTCGGTGAAGCGACAGAAATAACCGTCGCTTAAGCGACGCCTTTTGAATTTTTTTTTTGGAAACATAATTCTACTCTAGAGATCCGCCCTCTCTGGAAATTCATGCTGCTTATATGGGTGATCAAGTCCCGCTCTCTCTGGAAATTCATGCTGCTTATATGGGTGATCAAGTCCTTTATCTTCCCATTAAAACAATGTTGTTTCACACTAATATCATAGAAATTGCTTCCATGATTTTGGTGGTTACTGAGGTGGAAGTATAGTATATTGGTGGCATTGTCTTTATACATCCTTAATAAAATCTAAATCCATCTTTAATGGAGTTCTTCCATTTCCTTGATTAAATGGTGGCAAATGGAGCGATTTTGCTGGAATTTTCATTCAATTATGTTTTTCATTTTCTTGGAGTTTGTGAAATCATTAAAATATTAATTGGAAACTATGCATTTCTGATTCGAGACGTCATTCTTGGATTGTTGTTGTGGCCTCAAATAAATATTAAACCTATAAATTTAATAATCAGAAGGTCAAGTTGCAGCACGTACAACAAGTCTCGACTTGAACCCATGCTCTTGGGAACAATATGGAGCAGTGATTCACTTGCTTCGTTGGTTATTCAAAAGGATTCCTGAATTTTAAATTTCCATTTTTTATATTCCCAAATTGAAATTTTTTTAGTTAGATTTCAACAACAAAACTGAAGTCCATTTTGATTTACACTCACAGATCACATATTCATCACCATGTAACCAGAATTGAACTGAATATGGACAAGAACCAGAGAACCAAGTTGAGGCCACTAGAGTGTGAGGTTATGGTGACCTGCAAAATAATGGTGACGTTCACTTTCTTTGGAGGTTTTGCGCAAGAGAGTGAAGATAGAATGTTAGATGGCATCGCCCATGGTGATCAAGATCAACCCAGTGGCATTGGCTTAATGACCACTCCACGAGTAGCAACAGATATTACTTGACAGTAACTACTACTAAATCTGGCACTTTCCAACCTTACAGATAATACACTTTGCAAGTTATTATGTTTCCAATGTTGTAGATAGTAGAATGATTAATCTATTCTGACATGAATGTGTACTGTTTTACTTTAATTGAGATGAGTTATGATGGGATTTGTTGTCTTATAGACTAATATATTGTGATGTGAAATTTGAATCTAATTTAATTTATATTGCTTATTGTATTTTTGGGGTCTTTTAATGGAAATAGATTTCTTGTATGCATCGCCGGTTTCTCATTTTGTTGCATTTCCTGGACATGAACAGCCCTGCTCTGCAAATGACAGTGTTTCTGACTCCAGTAATATTCCTTTACAAGGAGCCGTTGAAGTGCTTAGTTTTATTAAAGAGTGCATTTTTTCTCCAGATTGGCATTCTTCTATTTACAAAGAAGCCTGTCACCAACTTAATGAATAACATGTTAGTGCTCTTTTACGAATGCTACAGCTACAGCTTTCAGTTGATGAAATAATGGAGGGGGCTGGTGTTTCAGATATGTCCTATGAAAAACACTTCCTTGAACATTTTCACAGAGCATGCTTTAACCTGTTACATGAACTTGTTATGAGGCGTGCCTTATCCATCGAACTTGAAGAACACCTAGTAAATCAAGTTCTGAAGGTAGAGGATGGGAGGTTTGCTTATACTGATGATGCTCTTGTTCTTGTAGCTCGCATTCTTATTATAAGGACATCCACAGGGTCCAGTTTGGGAGATGACTCCTTAAGACTCAAAATATGCAAAGGCTACGCTGGTTTTATTGTTGAGAAAGTGAAAGCTACATATTCAGGGTGCTTAAATATCCAAAAAGTTTGTGCAAGTCTTCCATCCCTATTTCATTTGGAAGTAAAAACTGGTAATTTGGTGCAAGTACCCAACTTGCCAAATCAGTAACTTGCAAGAAAATTCAGCATGAAATTCTGGAATGCGGTTTGTGTAGAGAAGGTGGAGTAATTCAACCCTACTTAGAGTGCATTTTCCTGAGCATACGTGGACTAGAAAGACAACACCTAACAAAACTCCGGTCACATGGCAGTCTCAGAGAGTGATAATGAAAAAATGGCTCTCCAGAGTCCAATTCACATGGCATACTCACAAGCTTGATTAAACTCAGACACATTCATATTGAACATTAACAAGAAACTGATAGCTTCTGTTGTTACCTGGGAATGCTTTGCAGAAATACTTGAAGGTGACTGGATAACTTGGGGAAATGTGCCAATGTCACCTCACACAAATCCCTCTCGCTCTGGGTTAGTGATTTGCTAATCTCAAGGGGGAATCCATAGATGATTTAAGGCTTCATTGATGAACTTTTGGGGGTGTGTATGACCCCAAATCTGCAATCAAACTGCTATTCTGCGCTGTAAAACTCAGAAACCTGCAACTAAACTGTTAGAGCAGCATGCCTGAATATTGAATTTATGATTATAGATGATAAATTAAGTTAAAAGAAATTCATACAGTTGCTAGTCTCTCCTTGTTTCTGCATTAAAAGTTTCATAACAAGAACCTCAAGTTGCCTAAAATGCAAGGACTCGTCTTTCCAAAATAAAAGTAAAAAATCATGACAGTCCATGGAAGATTAAAAAATTTCAGTAATTGTGACAGTTTGTTGATGATTTCCACTAATCATAATGAAATTCAAGGTTAAGGTTAATGAAAGTCAAGGTTTCCTCTATGGGACTAATTGGACGCTCATCATAACTAACAGCATCTACACATCTAGAATCCATTTCCTCACACTCTGAATTTTCTATACACTGCTGTGAATGTTCATCTGAGAACTACGACAAAGAATCCGAGGTAAATTCAGATGAGGAATTTGAGACATCTCTACTTTAAAGAATATAACCCTCAAACTTATCGAGTGCTTCACACATCCAAGGAAGTTTACACTGGTCCCTTGCCTCCTCCACTGTGACCTGTAGAGAAAGGTAAGAGTTTAGTCCATATTTTATGGACAGACCTTTAAAACAATGTATTGAGATGAAAGTTGTTCCAAGTTTTCTACTGATCACACTTAGCATAACTGCAATGACACAACACATGAATATCAACTCTCACAAATATAAGTCAGGTCAATTTTCTTCAAATACGGATGCTGTAAAAATTATTCATATACAATAGAAACCATGTCCTTAAAAACTTCCGGGGATTCATATTATACTTTGTGATGAAGAAAAATAGAGTGCTATGTGGATAAAATTTTTTTTTGAAAAAAATACCACTAAAACCACGGATTAAAAGCACGGGAAAGTCATGGCCAACTGCTAGCAAGGATGGGCTAGGAGTAAATGATGCAGAATCTGCAAGCGGGCATGAAGATGATTCTCTCTTTGGAGATCTATTTTCAGAGGCTAGCAGGCAAGTAGTACTCAGCCTGGTATTCACTCTAGGATACTTTGAGAAGAAATCCCAGCTTCCAACTCCTCTCCCAATGAAGGATAAAGAAATCCCAGCTTGCACGGATTTGACTCCTCTTGGTGCCATTCACCTGCCAGGTAATGCCTTGTAGCTCACTACCAACAACTTGTTACAACTGAGGCTTTCCGAAGGGCAATTTGCAACTCAATCCCTATTCTCTTTCACACACTTGTAAATTGTCTTCAAAACACCCCACAAGTTCTCAGTCTTCTAAAGAAAACTATAAATCATTTATTAATTTCATCACAAATCCAAGAATAGTATCAAACAGTCATAGCCCAAACAGTTATCTTTAGTTAGTCCTCCATCAATATCCCATATTAACACACTGACAGAAAAATTTGGTATGTCAAGTTATACATTACAGCCATTATGCTCTCAATGTGGCGCAACAGAGTAAGTGTAAAAATATAACAACAGAGAAAGAAAAGGTAGATACTTACATTATCAGAGATGTAGCAATCCCAAATTCGAGCATTATGACCAAAAGGAATTGGTCCTGCAATAATATCAGCATTGGGAAGAGTGTGTGGATCATCTATATCATTCACATTGAAGTTGCAAGTCCATATATAGGAACTGCATGAACATAAATGCAAAATAAAGATTTAACTTTGAAACCAGTGATTTGGAGAGCAAAAAAATAATATGAATGATAAATTTGGGGGGAATATGACATGTTTGCTCAGGATCTTGTTGATAAAATTTTTTAACTTTGAAACAAGCACAAGAAGTTCGTTCATGTTAGAAACCAAACTATGCCAAAGATTGGTCTACCTGCGATCATCAGAGGCAGAAATTATTTTTAATCCATCACAGGACCATGCAATGCGAAAAATAGATCCCTCGTGTCCAGCGAGTCTATTCAATAAAATGGAACCATATTGAAGATTTTGCAGTTTTTCATTTGTGGTCTTTCATTTGTGGTCTTGATGGCTGTGTTAGTGACATGTATTTCCTCTGAACTTATACCCAGAGTTGCTTGTTGAGAAACAATTTTCCAGATCAAAATATGGCATCCAATAAAATCAAATGAGAAAATAAAATACAAAATACAACTGAAGCAATGGCCTGAATAAAAACTGAGGCGCATTTTAGAGTTTTGTTCAACAATTGAGTAATCTTCAAATGACAGGTGATGGATGCTTTTCAGTCAGTGTTAGGAAGCATCTTGCAATAGTTCCTCAAACTATACTTCAAACAAGGCAAAGCATCACACTGAAACATAGTTACTTGAACCAATATCATACTATAATGACCTCTGCATAAAATAAATCACTCTCTTTTGCACAAACCCAATATAATCAAACTCATCCTGTACAATTTCCATAACTGTCCCGCAAGAGAAAGAACATGCATTCATGCTGCTAAAATACAACTGGCAGTAAAAATGAGTCCTGATAAAATCCCTGGCAGTTAAAAAGAGTCTCGGTAAAGTCCCTTGAAGGACATTAAGGTTAAAAAATTTGAAAATTGACTGAAGTCCCTTCAAGACTCTGCAATGATGTCTATCAAGTATTAAAACAATGTTTATGTGCCATGTTTAAGAAATCCTTAGTTCAAGTTCAATTCCCCACAAGGATTCAGTTCCCCCATGCAATGTGTTTGCCCCTCATGGTCACCACCACAAGGGGGCTCAGTTTG
>LPNX010099977.1:155140-175576 GCA_001517045.1 Pseudotsuga menziesii | reverse complement strand
TAAAGAATTTAAAGGATCTGTCGCTTAAGCGACGCTTAGCACCTTCTTCTTATAATTGACCAATTAAGTTTATTTATTTAAATGATTGACCAATTTGAAGCGTTGTTGCTTAAGCGACACTTATGAGGACATCCGTCGCTTAAGCGACGCTTATGAGCCTAACCGTCGCTTAAGCTACGCTTATGACCAAATTTTAAAAAAAAAAATCTAACTTTCTGATTTTTGGTAGGTTTAAAAGAAAAAATCCACGCGCCGTCGGAAGTAACCGTCGGATTTTGGATCGAAATGTAGTAGTGATTGATTTGTTTTTTGTCAATTTGGATTCACCCACCCCATAGAAATAGGAGAATAGGATATAGCTTCAACTATAGAATAATCAACTAACATACATGGGGATTTCTTTCATTTCAACTATTTAATCACTGGTCACTTGAATTGAAAGGTCACCAACTCTCTCTTTCATACTTAGTGGTAACTAAATGTTGAGAGAACAAAGGTGCATGTTTTCTTAATCAGGCCTTAAAACAAACGGTTTGTGCTACCTTTGATTAAAGAGATATGCTTTTGGTAAAAGGTATGATGAAAAAAGGCCAAGGAAGTGTTTATTCACCTTGTGATTCCTTGGGGTGGGCAAGGACACTTAAAAATGGTCCCTAGTACTTTATAAAGTGTGAAGCATTTTATTTTTATAGTCACTTTATAAAGGTGAGTTTGAGTTATAAAATTTAAAATTTGATTTTATGATAATTAAAAAGGTGAGAAAGTATTTAATGTCTCTTTTATTATTTAAATGTGAGTGAATTGCATTTAATGAGAAAAGTGAGCATTAATGAGGACCCTAAATCTCATCTAGACAATTTTTAATCATAGCCATTGATTTGAAGATGGTAGTAACCTTAAATAAAAGCTAGGAAAAAATGCATTGTCTCGTTCATTGTGACATGGGTGATTTGGAGAACAAGAAGAGGAAAGAAGAAGAGAAATTGATTTTGAAGAAGAGGGTTTTTCTTGAGAGAGAAAAGACGAAAATGAGAAGTTTTCTGGTTGGCATGATTCCCAAGGTAAACTTTTTCATTTAAAGTAGACCATAAACCATTAATGGTGGGCACAGAAATCGAGGAATATTTTTGAAGTGATCGTTGCATTTAATAGACTGTACTGTTGAGTTTTGATATCATGTGTGAAGGTCTTACAACTACAGACTTGGCACAAATCCCAAGGCTATATCGATAGGCATTTATTGTTGTTCATACAACATTCATACAAGCACAATTTTTTAGGTAAAGGTCATAGATTTCAAGACATAAATTTGGCAAGATTTTCTAGGAAAAAGTACAGTTCTACAGCATAAAAACTACAATCCGTACAACACATGTGTGTCACTATTTTCAAGGAACCTGTACAACTGACAAACAGAGGTATTTTGGCATAAATTTTGAGGAAGGAAATAGAGATAAGTACTATTGTATTTTATTTGTAAATTTGCACGAAGAAATAAATTTCTCTCTCTAAACAGGTTTTCCCTTTGGGGTTTTATCTTGGACCAATTTGGTCAAAAATACTGTCTAAATTTCATGTACGTGTGGCTACTATAGTTTTATGAGTGTGAAAAGTTAGCTGTAATAAAAATTTCTAAGTTGTTTTAAGTTGAAATTTGTTCCTTGTGTTTCAAGAAATTTCAAGCTCTATGCATGAAAATTATTTTTTTGCTATGATGGGGTTTGGGCATTAAATCGCATGAAAAACCAAACTTGAAACTGGGTTGGGAAATAAAAAAAATTCATGGTATCAAAGCGAAAGTGAAAGGTGAAACATAACTCAAAGGGAAATTTTAGACTTCGTGAATAAGGAAAAACAAGGTTTTTGTGAAGAAAACAGGTTCTTGGACTGAGTTAGGTGTAGCAGGGTTTTCACCCCTGCTACGTGGAAAAGCACCTCCCTTCTATCAATGGGATAGGAGGGTAGAGTTCATGGAATAAATCTACAGTAAAAAGGATATTAGTAAAACAAAATCAATAAGCAAATACAGCTAAACTAAATAAAAATAAATACATGACAAATATACCTTCTTTCTCTTGAAAATGGGCCAATGTGCCCAAACTCAGAAATGGACCACCTCTCCACAGGCTGGTTGGTACGGAGGATGTCTCAACGTACTGGATGGGAGATGGTGGGGCTATGGAATGAATGGAAAAATTGGTGTGAATACTTTGAGAATAATGGTTTCTCACCATACTCATGGAATAGAATAATGAAAAAAGGGATAAGTATCCTTTTGATGGAGACCTTCACACTATTTTTATAATATGTTTTAGGTTTTTTGACCTTTTCTCTCTTTTAGGGTTTTCAAACCCTATTTAGGGTTTTAAGCCTTAGCTAGGGTTTTAAGCACTTTTTTGGGTTTTTAAGCCCTTTGTAACACCCCGGTTTTGACCCCGTTGCATTAGATGTATATGATGTATATATTGTAAATGGTCATGGTGTGGAGCTAAAGGCCAAGGCCCCACCGTTGATCGGTTAAGCTATGTTTTGGATTTAAATTGTCACCGATGGTATATCGAGGCATGCATCATATATTATGTTGATCATCATGTAAATACACATCTATAATTAATTAAATGAATCCGACCAGCTACGATTGTGGCAACTAAAATGAGAAAAGGGCATGATTTTCCCAAGGATGAGGATGTGGGGGAATTTGTACAACTTTGGCCAATGGGGTGGAAATCCATGTGTCTTCTTACCTTCTTTTATTCCAACCACTTTCATTGAGAAAGGATGCTGGTGGTTGAGGCAGTTATGATCTTTGGGAGTGGGGTGGCAGGAATGTCAGTCCTCACCCACACGCACACTCCACCCACTGTTGACTTCACTATGGCAGGAAAAACCTTCACACACTCTCCAATTCGTGACCTCACGATTTTGCTGTTCATCTCCATGCATAAACCATCTTCGGATTCAATGGTCTCACGCACGGGTATTTTTCCTGGTTTTTCCAACTAATGCAATGAGCTGAGAGTCGTGCTCTTTTATCCATGATTTACTGTGCTGCTGTGGTTCTCTCATGCACAGTGTGTTTCTTTGTGGTTTCTTTATGTCTTGGGACAGAGTCATTCATCCTCACGCACAAGCAATTGCTCGTTGGTCTCACGCACAGCAAGCTGAGAGCCGTTTTGCCACTATCACCCATGATTTCCTGTAGGGAGTCATTTCACGCTTAAGAACTGTGTGGAGGTCTGTGCAATTCCTTTTCCACTTGCTTCATTGCCCTGGACGGACTACTAATTTCCCCCTGTTGGAATTGTGTTTGTTGTTGTGTTTGAGAACTGTTGTAAATTCGCTTGAGAGTCATTTTGGCCACGATAGGGCCAAGAATGACCCGGGAATTGTTTCCCTATTTAAGCTGTGACAGCTAAATTAATTGCCTGAGTGCAATGGTTGGTCTTCGGATTGTGTTGGGAGCAGGGATGGGGGATTGGTTTTCTTGATAAACCTGGTGGCTGGAAACCACACAGACAGAGCTAGAGGGTTGGCCTTCTTCTCCATCACCCCTGAATAGCACTAGAAGGGAATGCATGGCCTGAGGGACTGTTTAGCAGAGAAGGGACTAATTCCTTGTGTTGGGTGTGTTTGGGTGTCTTATAGGTCAGGCTAGTTCTGGTGTAGGTGTTCTTAGCTCTGTAATGGGCTCACCAGCTTAGCATTTAGCCTTTCCCAACTCCCTGATGGCCTGATAAACCCAACTGTGTTGGCTTGGCTGCATTTTGTGTATCCTTGGCTATGTGTAAGCCTACTTGTTCCCTTATTCCTTGGAGAATCATGCCCAGCTCGGGGGTGGCAGCGTTGCTGAGAGATTAAGGAGCACGCTGGCCTATGGTTGGGTGGAACGTTGCAGCGATGTAGCTGGTTGTGGAACGAATTCATCATAAGATAAGTAATCTTGTCCATTTTTACTTCTGCAACCATGATTACTGTTAATGATATGTTGAACATGTTAAAATGAATGCTTGAATTAATGCACGTTGATTCTGCTGTGCAATATATATAATTGTAGCTGCATATGTTGAATAATTGCATCTGGGCATGATAGATATTCATGTGTGCATATTCTAGTTCAATGTACAAGTTTAAGCATTCACTTTCAGCAATTTAATGCCTGTACATGTTCATGGGGCTCTTAGCCCAGTCGGATAAAGCATGGGTTGCGTCCTCTTCGCCGGTCAGAGGCATGGGGATGTGACACCCTTTATTGGGTTTTTATCCCTTTTTGGGTTTTTAGCCCTTTTGTGAGCTTTTTTCAACTTTTTTGTGGGTTTTTTGGCCCTTTTTTAGAGAGAATGAAGGTAAACCATAGTTGTGAAGGTCAAAGGTAAGGGAAAAAATGGTAGGAAAATGGTGTATGTATGTGGTTTAGACCATGTAGATCTAGGTGAGAATTTTTTTGCGTTAAAAGATTCCCCTTTGATGTGTGAGGGTAAGAGCTCATCATATGGCCGATAGACATCATAGGATCATGGGGATAGTGGAGAGACTAGGGAGACCCATGGAGAAGTGGCATATTGGGCTAGGTTAGAGCTAAAAGAATAACCCAAAGCACAAGTGCAAGAGAAAAGCAGACGTGCAAAGAGATAAAAGCAGGTAAAGGACGGAAAGGAAGCGCATAACAGAGAAAGTTGCGATGAGGAGTGGCGTGACAAGGAAAAGCACACCTAACATCAGTGGAAGATTGGTAGGTAGAAGAGTTAAGGCTGAAAGGTGACAAGTCAAGAAGGACTACAGGTTCTCGAGTCGATGAACGATTAAGGACATTTTTGCGGCTAGTTATAGCCTATGTTAAATGTATGAAGGACAGTTTGGCGGCCAGTATGGTTTGCCATTAATGTAATATAATATATTTTGTGGCTAGTTATGACTGTAATAACTGATTTTTACTTAGTCAACCCTGCGTGGTCTTGTAGAAACTATAAATAAGATGAACCTGTTCTGTATAAGGGTTAGATTTAGAGAGATTGTAGTAAGCTAGTCAGTTGTTAGTACAATTAGTATTTTGGGGAGATCAAAGAGGACTCTGATAGTATAAGGTTGTTGAGTCATGAATCTACAACTTTTTACATAGACCATTGTGTAGATCCATTTTGCAGCTGAGTGCGCAGATAGTAGAGTAGAAGAGTCGGTCTAGGATGTGTGCAGATCAGTAGGAGTAGATAGAAGAAAAGTATAAAACATAAAGCATAAGAGAAAGAAGTGTCTGAGCTAAATAGACGTATCTCAAAACAGTCTATAAGTCACAGACTATAACATGCCATATATTTCTCATTCCAAATGAAGAGAACCTTTGTGGCTTTTCCCACATGGGTTTCCGTGCTATTTCCTATGTCGATGAATGTTGAATGTTTAACGGTTTATGTTGAATGTTTGATTATCTTGCATTATTTATGATTATTGCTTGAATGGATGTCACAATATTGATAAGAGCAGTGAATGAATGAGTGACTAAACCATTGTCAATAACTTGGTCTTATTTCATGGTAAAATACTGATAAGATTATAATAGATTCACATCCCTATCATTTACCCTTAAGGAATCAGCTACGTTGCATAGTTGCACCGGTTGTTAAGTTTCAAGGACAAGGTTGTGTCGCACTGTTGCACCATCATCAAGTAGTAAAATACTCCATCCTTTCGACTTTGTCAATCTCCAAGGGACTGTAATCCCTTGTCGACTACGAAAACATGGTTCTTGCAGTTACACATTAAGATATCTCAGGTGAGACTGGACCTACCTCGCAGGTGTTGTCGGCTGAGCTTGCTCTGTCGGGCCGATGTCTTTGGGTGTTTTGTTGGTATTGTGTTGTTGTTGAACCTAGGTTGTGAGAGCGAGGAAAATTAGGCCAAGAAATGGTTCTATTTTTGGGACCCGTAATAATTTGATTTGAGGGAAATGTTGTGGCATTCGACAAAGAAGGAAATCAAGGATTGGCTGGAGTCTAAGACATTGGAATTTGCATAAGAAGAGAGCGCAAGATCGTGGTTCAGCACATAAAACTGGTTAGATTGATACCTATACTATGATATTCACAATATCTTCTTTGCAGAGTTTCCTATTATGTTGCATGAGTGGTTGTCAAGATTGGCAACTCAGCAGACAAATTTCTAGAGAAGAGAAACGATCGAGTGGAGTGCTGAGTTGATTCGCGATATAACCAGTGTAAGTAACCCCATATTTAGAGCTGTTGATTTTTGGGTCGGTAGTATTTTGCAAGGTTATATTACTGGGTTTGCGGTAGAGACGATAACCTCATATAGTGAGGCTAAAATATTTTTTTTCCAACGGCCCCGAAGAAGGGATTTGTTGTCTATAAATACATGGGTAAAGATGCTCATCTATGAGAAAGGTATTTTGCAGTTGAGCGGTTGAGCCGCATATCCAAAGGAGGGGATATGTTGCAGAGGACCTATAAATACAATGGGAAACGGTGATATAAAATGTTCCCAGGAAGTACAAAATCTGAACTAGAAGCTAGATTCCTAAGGAGTGGAAGGAGATCCAGGTTGGGAAAAAGAAGAAAAATAGTAGGAGCAAGGTGAAATCCTAGTCTGTTTGAAGAAAGTGAGTACGAAGTTGAGTTGGGGATAGACAAAGGGTATTGCAATGAAGAGGTAGAATATATCCTGATTTCTGAAGGAGCAAAAGAATTTGAAGAATCTGCAGAGACACCAAGATCAAGGCACAACTACACCACGCCAGGAGTATCACCAAAGGTAAGGTCTAGAGCCTCATATCTTGAAAGAACTGTAAATAATGATAGTTCTAGTACTGCAACTTTTATAACCCAAAATGACACATCTCTTCCTATGACCACTTTCCCATGATTTCGTTGCATGTCGACACTTCATGAAATTCATTGAAAAAACACCTATATTGGAGGACCCATATCTATATTTTTGTAACTTATCTTGAACTCTTCTCTACACCATTGGAAATGTATCTGAGTCAGTTAAAACTTTTCAGAAGACACCAAAGTCTAAAAATTCCTAAAAGTACCCTAAAAATTATATTTTTTTTTATGTACACGTGATTTTCCTTAAGGAAACCCGCATGTTGCATGCGACTTGTTCTACATAATACCCATGTGTTCCCTAAATAAGTGACTATTTACATTGAAACCCATGTGTACCTCTTGAATACGTGACTGTTTTCTCTGAAACCCGTGTTTTTTCCTGCAGACGTCAAAAAAACAAGTTTCTCGAAGTTTGGGTAGTTTGGGTGGTTATGCAAATGACTCCTTCAGTTGTAACTAGTTTTCCTTCGACCCTATCTCTTCAGAAACATATAAATAGAGGTAGGCATGTCCATGAGAAGAGACTTGAAATTTTGCATTGTCATGTTAGAGGAATTGGGACTCTCATTCCCCCCACCTTTGCCCTAGAAGCTATCTCCTTGTGTTGCAGAGCTTGGAGGCTGAGTTCCTTGGAGAAGAGAAGCAGCAGAACCAGATCAAGGTTTTGTGAGGTGCCCAACTTGAAGAGAAGGTATATTTGTATTTATTTTCATGATTAATAAAGATGTGATGTCCTTGTTCTTCCCAAATCATTGTTTAATGTGTGTTTGAATCTTTGTTTTGATCATATGATGATGTTAAATCATAATAGTTTCTCATATTTATTTGATTATCATTACTTTATATGTGGTCATATTGGTTTGGGGAAGGTATAATTCATTTTGCAGGTGTCTTGGAGCAAGAGGAGCAAGAGGAGGATTGAAGGGCTGCTTAGACCAAACGTTGTTTGGCTAAGGTATGAATCATTCCAATCTTGTTGGAAAAAACCCACCAACAAATCCTCGTTGATAGGGGTTCTCACTCTGTCGATGCCCAACCAACGCGATCTCCCTGATCACCAACCCAGACAGGTCTCACCCTACCCAGCAACATCCATAGAGCGGATGAAGTCTCACCCAAGATGTTCAAGGGAGAGCTGTCAGAACCAAGTTGTCGATAGTAAGAAAGGAAGATATGGCATTTCTAGGCTTCGACAGCATAACTATCAAATTACTCCAAGTCACTCGACAGAACTAAGACAATTATCACAATTCATCTTCACAACTAAGGGTCTAACAGATCACAACATTGATTTATCACAGCAGTATCATTCATATAACAACATTAAACATCTTCATCGTCATTCATTAGAATTGCAACAGAATTGGGATAGATTACATCATCAGTTCATTGTAGCAACATCATAAACAGATTCAATACACTTCTTATTGACATAATGGTAGAGAAAATAGGAAAACAGAAGACAACATTTAGATAACAACCAGCATGCCATATTAATTTTATGCAACATATCCAAAATAGATAATTCATCTCCATGGGAGGAGACTGATTAAATACCAAAATTCAGTATTTGACATAGACAGATCGCAGATTGTTCAAAACAAAAGACTCATCAAGACCATAGACAGATCGCAACATATGGATCACTCTTAGATATTGACTCGGACTTGTATCACACTGATCATGATCCCCTTCATCATTCTCCTTATCGTCTCCTTACAATTGCAAAACTAGCTCTATATATAGGCTTGCGCCTTTACATCAAAGGTCCGCTTCTAACTAACTTCTAACCACTAATGACCTATGTCCACAAAACGTGGTCAATTAATACATTAAGTATTCAAAAATGGTTATCCTTCTGCCCATCGTGTTGATCTGTCCTTGCGCAGTGTCGCGTGAGCTTGCACAGATGTCGCAATGATGTGTAACTCACTTACCCAAAGCCCCTACCAATAGGGCCCCAACACAGTCTTGTGGCTCGTCCTCGAGTCACGTCAGGTTTATAGGGTATATGTCGATGTCGTGGCCTTGAAATATTCAAACTGCTATGATATCTATCGAACCTGGAGCTATACTCTGTCAGCAGTGCTTTGACAGCTGACCAAATCCTGTTGCACGAGGTGCACTGTCCCAGCCTTGCCATTGACCATCTGCCGAATTTCTTGCACCATCTACAGTGTTGCGACTTCTTTGACAATGAGCTTCCCATCAACTTCTTGAAACTCATCTAACTAGGCATGATGCTTTTGTTGGCATTCTTGGGCGCGAGAAGCTCTCTGCTGTATGTTCTTCAACTCCTCAGACCACGTGATCTGCACCATGAGTAACAATGCTCGCAGCGCCGTCTATAGTGTCATCAACTGTCCTTCAGCTTCTTGCGCCTATGTGATCAACTAGTCAAGCTATTCATCTTGGATAATGCTTTTCCAGAACTGCATCGTTGCCTCCATGATTGTATTTTCTTCTTGCTCCATTATTTCAAACTGGACCGCTATCTCCTCAATAGTAGCCATCCCTTCAGCAACCTGATCCAGCGGTGTCTCTGGATGGACCAGGGCATTGAGCACAATATTTGTGTCTTGGAGCTAGACTATAATTTCCCCAAGTCGCTTGGCCTTTGCAACTGCAGTAAGCTTGACCTTGATCTCAAAGATATGTTGACAGGCCTCATCAACAACTTGCTCAGCCGCACCACAACTTGCACACAATTGTTCCTTCTCAATGATAAGGCGGTCTTGCACCTTCTTCAGCTCGGTAAATTCCTCAGCAGCCTTGCACTGCAACTCGACCTATGCTACCTTCAATGCCTCAATATCCCATACCTTCTCTTCCACCAGCTGCACCCTGACCTGATGCAGCAGCTCAGCTTCTTTTTGTAGCTTCTCGGCTGCGCTCTTCTACTGCACATACCCTGCACTCAGCTCCTTCTACCTATCCACCAATTCCTGGGTGACAACATGTTGCAGCTCCACAATCACCTGAGCAGGTAACTTGTTAAGATCCAAGGCAATGCTCTGGAGCGGCCGCAGTAATAGGTTCACTTCATCACTCCCCACGCCAATCGCAGTCGGGCGAACTTGAAAGTTCCTAGCCCGCGGTTCGGTGTTGATCGACAAGAATTACTACATCACATTTCTCTCGAGTGTCCTCCTGGAAACAACATCATAAATAGAATTCAACTTATCTCTTACCATAAATGGAAACCCTTCTTGGTTGGACTCTTGTATCGCTTGCGTCACAGCCTCAGAGGATTCAGTGACCACTTTGATAAGCCACTGTAGCTGGTCCTCCATCCCTGTTTGGGTACCACTTCCCATGTCGTATTATTGGCACCATTTGGTTCATGTTTCCTCCCGCATGCACTGTGATTCGGCCTTAGGTTCCATCGACAATTCATTGTCGGATTCGTGAACACTCAGCTCCTTCTGGATAGGCTCGTCAGGGGCATCAATGGCTGGATCCTTAGAGAGTTTCTCCTGGCTCACAGGTTCGTGCCATTCATCCTCCCACTCCTTAACGAGAGCATCCAATTCTTCATCAGTGACTTTGTAGGCCAGAGGTAGTCCTTCCTAAGGCAGTTTTTATCCTTTTTGGGGTTTTCTCCCACCCATACGCAAGTTGCAGACTACACAATTGCAAGTTTGGTTTGTACACGTGACCTGCTATACTGTAAACTCACATATGGCACGTGACCTATCAGTAGGGAAACTCGTGTGTGCCTCTAAAACAATGTTTTTCCTCATTGTTTGTGGTTTTTTCTATTGTTGTGGGTTGTTTGTAGGTCTTTTGGGGTCCTCTATAGGTGCATGATTCCTGGGAGTCAGTGTCATCCATTTTGGGTGCTCTTTATCTAGGTGGTAAGTCTTTTGTAGCATTAGGGTTTGATATTTTCTCATCCCCCCCACTTCCCTTTGATTGGTTTGATTTTTGTCTAATGTTTATGGTCAACCTCTGTTAATGATCTTTGTCTGAGTTCAGAAGCTTGTTGGTGTTTGTTTCCTTCTTCTTTTGCCGGTTAACTTCACCATGCCAAAATATTTGACTTGTCTATTATGCAAGCCTTCCTTCCAAGTAGGGTTAAAACTAACTTTAGGGACTTATAGAGTCTGTTTGGTGGTTGTATAGCAGAGCTCCTTTTTCTTTTTTATTGTTATCTGCATACTATTAGTGCCAAAAATTGTTCCCAAACTACAAGAGAACAAGCCAACACAATCTCAATAATCACAATAAAGTAAATAGGGTTTTTAGGGTTTTCAAGGTTTTTTGGTTGAGCAGTTTGAAGACAAGAGGGAAAACATTCATAAAACCAAAGTAAACACTAAATCATGAGCATTTGAATGACTAAGATGCATAACACATAAACCATAATCCAACAGAAAACACAATACTGAATTTCACCCACAGTTAGCAAGCATTCCAAGCATTAGAAACATTAAACAAGAAATGAATATACCAGCTAAGTCATTAACACAAATTATAAATGAAACCATTCAATAATTTGAAGGGCATATAGTGCATATATTTCATAGTTCAGTCTTCAAAAAACACATAAGAGTTTTTAATTAGCTCATAAACAAAGCCTGATAGCCTCCCCTTGTTAGCAAAAAATCAAACCATTTGTCTTCTTTCAGACTTACATTTATCCTATTCTTCAAAATCAGTTGAATAACTAAACCCTAACTGTTTTAAGACTACCTATCGAATAGTTCCATCTAAATCATCCTTACAAAAATAAAATAACTTTTCAAACTTAACTAATAACTGGTTGTCTTGACTAACTTTACAAATCTTTAATTGCTTCAGCTAGTAAAGCAATTCCTTCCAAGGCTTGAGCTTCCCTTCTCACCTTCAATTGGTCTGTCTCCATGTCTGCAATCCTCCTTCTTAGCTCTTCATTATGCTGTTGCAGGTCCTAGATGGTTTTCTTTAACTCTGTGAACTGTCTTTTTGTTCGCCTTTTCCTTTTAAATGCTTCCCTTGAAACTGTAATCAACTCCAGGTAATGACTGTTAACTTCCTCCAAATCTTCTCTAAGTCTGCTATTTGCAGTAACTAGCCCATCATTAGTTTCATGCATATACTCAATCTGATACTTGTATTGCTTAATGCTTCTTTGTAAATTTTCTTTTTCAGAATCAATACATTTGTCTCCTACTAATGTTTGCATCCCTTCTAGTGTCCACAGGATTTTCAGCTTCTTATAAATTTCTTCATCTTCTTCCATAAGTTCTATAGAAGTCACATGAAACCTTGGATGTTCTTCATTTTCAGCATTGCATGGAACTTCTTCTTCAACTATCTCCTTCTTCTCTAAACAAGAAATCTTTACCTGACTTTGTTGTTGTTCTTGAAATATTTGATTTTGAATCTCCAGAAATATATCAGAGATCTTGGTATCAGTCATGACAGATTTTCCTTTTGATTCTATTGGATTTTTACCTTTATTGCCATCTTCACCATCATCCAATTCGTCTTCAGAAGATGAATCCTCTATCAGTCTAACCTTTTCTTTAGCCAATTTGGGATTCAACAGATTTTTCATGTTTAACCTAAGTTTGTTGTTAGGTTTTGTTTTAGGTCTCCAAACTGCAACAATCTCTCCCAACATCTTGAGAGTCTTTCCTTGATGAGTGATTGAAGCAAACTCAACAACCTTCATTTTCTTCCTTTTTGACACTACTTCCTCATCACAATGAGTGTGAATCCATTGCTCAACATAAACCCTAGCTTCATTAGTGACAGGAATTTTATCATCATCAAATAAGTATTTTTCATCTTCCTCTAATAGTACTATAATAGGGATTTGCTTTTGCTCCTCAATATCTTCTTTTACATCATGAATTGATTCTGCAGGTACAATATCTACAGCAGGCTCAACTTCTTTAATTTTTGACTGTAAAGTCTTGCTCTCATTATCATTAACTCGCTGTTCAAATTTAGAGTTTTTATTTTCCTGGTTTGAAACTTCTTCTGGTTTAACATTTTCTTCATCCTTGACTGTTACCTTTTTTCTAAGCTTCTTAATCAAAGTTTGACCTTTATCTACTTGTCTTCTCTGAGACTGTTCCTTTTGATCAGTTTTGAAACCTAACCAAAAAATGAAATGCTCCCAAGTCTTCTCCCTTTTCTACAATACAGTGATTATGATGATCTTAATAAGTCCATGGTGAAAAACAGATTGCTTGGTATGATCTTGGTGCTCCCTCACCCTATATGACATTTTTTGTAAGCTGTTCAGAAAGAAGAAAGGTAAGTTCATTTTAGACTCATCACTAAGATGCTAGAGGAACCTAAAGTGATATTTGAAAATAAAGGCAAATCTACCCTCACAGGTGACATAACTCTGCAAGACTTTAATGGGCTCAATCCATTCAGGTTTAAAGTTTTGGATTGGAACATTTTTTCCCCAATCTGCAATCACACCAGGAAGTAAGTATTTCTGAGCATTAAAGGTGAAAGGAACCTTTTTAAACCATAACTCTCCATCGTCCTGGATCCCTGTTGCCTTAGCTATTAATTCCTTAGTTAATTTGAACTTTAAGGTGTCAAAAGACACTATGTCTTTGTCTAGGCATTGAGAAAATTTGTAAGAAACCTATGCATGAAATCCTTCAATCTTTTTGAAAAACATTAACCATCCTGCATCTAAAAACAACTGTGCACAATCTAGAAAATTCTTCACCCAACTTAAGTCTGAGGGCTCTGCCCTATTTGTATTTCCAATCTTCTTCATTTTAAACTATGGTTAAACAGCTTCTTTTGATACACCACAATCTAATTGTCTTCAAACTTTAACAAACTGTCATAGAATACAGAATAGGGACCTCCAAAAGACCCTACTTTGAATTCCTCTATTTAAATGATGAATACTTTAAATGTATTGGTTAATAATTCATCATTTAACATGGATTAGGTCTAAAACTAGTATTCTGCCTTCAAATTTGTCATTAGTCATTTCTTCAGAAAAAGCCCTAAATTTTAAAAAACCCTGGCAATGGCACACAGACTACCTATTAAGATGACCAATTCGAGTGCTGGAATATAGTTATTTCAATGGTCAAGTGTCAAATTGCATGCTCCACCTGTCTCTGACTGCTTAGACCACTCCAGCCAGCCGCTGCTGAAAGCCCTAATTTCTCGTTCAGTTTCAAAATCCTGATTATTCAGCACTGATTTCTCTCCACTATCTTCACTTACTCTTCATGTCCTTCAGATAAAAAAATAATCCCAAACAACTTTGTCTCATTATACTCTACTGTCATCATTATCTATGCTCTGCATGAAACCTCCACGATCTCGCCCTTATGATGATATTCCACCTACTTCAGTGATTAAACTATAGAAGACACGTATCAAATGCATCATACAATGTGATTGACACCTCAGGTGTGAGAATCCTGAAGAAATTGGACCAAAAAATGATGACTTTAGCTCACGTGATTTTCTTGTAGTGCTCTAGTGCATCTGTTTTTGTCTTGCGCTACAGGAAAGTCCAATTTAATGATTTCACAATTTTAAGCTAATGATAAGAGTTAGCACTTGGTTTAGGGGTCTAAATTTAAATTTTATGCTATTTATAAAACTTTTCTAATCCATATATGCCTTATATAAACCCCTCAATTATAAAATCAAAGCAAAACTTGTAAAAATAAGCTAAGAAATAAAAAATCATGAGAATTAAAGGTTAAAATTAACATTGTCCCTATCAACAAAATTTTCAAGAAACAAAAAGTAAAATCATGATTCAAAATATGAATAAAAGTATAAAAAACAATGGAAGACAAAAACATGACCTAACATATAGCTCCTGCTGCGGGATGAAGTCCTCCTTGTGAGGCTTCAAGAACCTGTAGACCAGTGCCTTCTGTACTGCTATATGCTAGTCTGCAAAATTTCCATTGGGTTATGGAGTCCTTATTCTATTTATTCACACCGGTATATACAATGAAAAACCAAAATCTATTTCAAAAACTGTAAAAATGCTTGTGGAATCATCCATTAACTGGACTAGACAACTCCTCACCCTCCAAGGTCTGTAGAACAAAAGTAATGTTTTCCAAAAAATTTGATACTATGAAAGGACCAAACCAAAGGTTATCAAACTTCCCATGCTTTCCTTTTTGCTCCTTCCTAGCATCCCATCTCAAAACCATGTCTCCTACTGAGAAAGTATTGTCTTTGATCCTCCTATCAAATCTTTCTTTAATCTTCAACCTGTATAGCTGTGCCTTTTCTTCCACTTTTTCTCATTTCCGTTGTAAATCTATCATTGCATAAATTCTTCTTTGCATATCATTAGGTTCTTCCTGACACTCTTCAAAAAAATTAATCACTGGGATACCCAACTGAATAGGAGAAACTGCATCTGTACCATATACTAATTGGAAAGGAGAAGTTCCAATTGCTTCCTTAACTGTTATTCTGTCTGCCCACAATGCATACTTTAGCATAGAATCCCATGATCTTTTATTATGCTTCAGCAATTTCCTAATACTCTGAATGATATTTTTATTTGATGACTCAGCTAAACCATTACCCTAAGGATAGTAAGGGGTTGAATGTTTCAACAGGATGCCATTATTTTCACAAAATTTCCCCATAGCCTTAGCTTTAAAGGATTTTGCATTATTAGTTAATATTCTCTGTGGACATCCAAATCTACTAAGAATATTTTCTTCAATAAAATCTATGATCACCTTATATGTGGCATTCCTTGTGGGAATAACTTCCACCCACTTAGTAAAGAAATATGTTGCAGTCAAAATCCACTTATGTTTCCCTAAGGAAGATGGATTTATCTCTCCTATGAAGTCCAAACCCCACTGCTGAAAAGGGGCATTTACTGCAATTGGTTTTAAAGGTAATGATAGAAACTTTTGTTTACCAATAAATTTCTGACAAGGGATACATGCTCTTACCTGCTAATATACATCTGAAAATAATGAGGACCAATAGTATCCAGCTCTTAGAATTTTATATGTTGTTGCCTTCCAATACTCATGACCTACACAAGCACCTTCATGAGATTCAAAAATTACTCCTTCGATTTCAGGTTTATCTAAGCATCTGAGTAGAATACCCCCTAGATCTTTCCAGAACAGCTGCTATTCTACCAAACAATACTTAGTAGTTTTTAACTTCAAAGACCTAGCAACTTTTTTTTATCTAAGTGTTCCATACATTGCAATTACAATAGAAAATATACAATGTCTGCATACCATGTAGATGTTGAATAGAAACCCATAATCTTCTCTTTCTCCAACTCTGCTTGATTTTCTTCCTGTGTTGGTTGTTCTACCATCAAATGCAATCCTAAAGCTTGGCAATTTGATTCAGCTAACAGCTTAGCTAGACCTTGTCCCTTTACTAGTTTTGTAGGTTTGATATCCACATCATACTCCATGATTTTAGCAATCCACTTTCCTATTTTTCCCTCACTGTTAGGTTGAGTCAAAACATCTTTTATGGCAGAATTAGGCACATGTGCAATAACTTTGGAGTGCAAAACATAGATTCTGGAAATTTTCAAAGCTTTTACCAAAGAATAAGCCTGTTTTTCTAAAATGCTGTATTTTAATTCACAATCTCTAAGAGTTTTGCTGAAGAATGCAATAGGCTGTTCAAGACCATCCTTATTCTTCTATAATAAAACAACAGCCAATGTATCTTCAGATGCAAAATAAAAGGTTAGAAATTCCTTTGTAAAATATGGACTTACTAATACTGGAGCTTCAGTAAGAGCCATCTTAATTTTTTCGAATGAATTCTTTGCTTCTGCAGTCCACTTGACTTCTTGGTCCTTCTTCAACATGGTTGTAATCTGTTTGATAGTCTCAACAAAATTTGGTATAAACCAACGCAGAAAATTGATTTTACCAATGAAATATTGTACATCTTTTCTGCTCCTGGGCAGACTTATTTTCAGTATTTCTTTCACCCTTTCCAGATCAATCCTTATGCCATCAGTTGAAACTAAATGACCCAGTAATTTACCTTCCTGTATAGCAAAATGTGACTCCTTTGGATTCAAAGATAAACCATATTTTCTACATTTTAGAAAATTTTGTTTCAAATGTTTTAGATGTTCATCATCAGATTGCAAAAAGACTGTAATATCATCTAAGTAAATCACTACAAACTTGTCTCTTTCCCCAACAAAAGATATATCCATATCTCTTTGAAAAGTTGCTCCAGCATTCATTAACCCAAAAGGCATTTTATCATACATGAAAGTTCCCCAGGGAGTAGTAAAAGTTCTTCTCTCTTTATCATCAGGATGCATGGAAATTTGATTATATCCTGAAAAACCATCAACCATAGAAATCCTTTGTGCCCCAACAACCTTCTGCAATATTTCTTCTATTTTAGGCAAAGGATAATTATCACATAATTATCCTTCAATGCAGACCTATTCAGATTTCTAAAGTCAACACATAGTCTGATTTCTCCATTCTTTTTTCTGACAGGAACTAAATTTGCAACCCATGAAGAATACCTAATAGGAACAATGATCTTGGCATCTAATAACTTCTTCACTTCTTTTTCAATAACAAGAAACAAAGCTGGATTTATCCTCCTTAATTTCTGTTTGAAAGGTTTAACATTCGGTTTTAAAGGTATTTTGTGTTGTGTAATCCCAGTGTCATATGTCTTCAAATCTTCATAAGACCATGCAAAAACATCAACGTACTCGTTTAACAACTTAATGTACCTGTTTCTCTGTTCTGCTGTGAGTGCTTTTGAAATCTTCACCATTCTAGGATGTTCTGGAGTACCAATATTACAGTCCACCACATTTTCTTCCAAACATTGTACAACAGGTTTTAAAGGTGTATCATATTTTGAAAATATTCTTTCTAGTGGCACCAAACCTTTAGGAATGAAATTACCTTTAAGTTCAATAATTGTGTGGCCAGCAATCTCATTTTCAGCAATATCTTCAGAATCTTCAACCTCATCATCTTCTTCTTGATCAATCAGGGAATTGGAAAACTCATCAGTCAGCTGTAAAAATATTTTTATTTCAATGTCATCTTCAAAAAGTTTCCACTGCCTTACGTTATTAGGCACAGAAGGTCTGTACCTAACCTCAATAGGATACTTTAGCTATGTTGTTTTGGGGATTCTAAAATGTGTGGCTGCTAAGGCCAAAGAATCAGTAGTTTGATTATGGTCCCTAGGAACATAGGTAATGTTAAAAGCCACAAAATAGTTATCTATCATATCCCATACCTCATTATGATAGACTTTCAGCAAATCTTGTTTCACTTGATAGTTGTTCCTCACCTGCTGAACAACCACTCGGAGTCGCCATATACAAAAATCTGTTGAATGCCTAAATCTTTCGCAGCTTTCAAACCTAACAACAAAGATTCATATTATGTAGTATTATTGGTGGTAATAAACTCTAATTTATACATAAGCTTCACTGTTTCACCACCAGGAGATATTAAAAGAACCCCTGCTCCAGCACCTTCCTTACAAGATGATCCATCAAAGTATAATTGCCAAAGTTCATCTTCTTGTTCCCTAATGCATTTAACTGGCTTTTCCTTTTCAACCTGTAACAAACCAGCAGTATTATCATCATCACTAAAATGTAACATACAAGTACCCAAATCCTTATCAACAGCATACAAGGGATGATTTGTAGGGTTCTTGTCATCTGTCACAATATAGGTAAACTGTAGTTCTCTGTACAACCTTCTGTTTTCTCCTCCAAATACAGGAATAGTAGCATATGTTAAATCCATTTGTAAAGTTCCACCAACTTTCTTTGCCCAAGATCTAGAGGGGAGTAATCCAAATTTAGGTGTAATGTCTGCTACTAACACATCCATAATCACACTCTTCATTGGTAGCTGAGCTAAACTGACAACCATATCTTTAATCACTCCCAAACATTTTATAGCTCGTGAATCAAAAGAATACAAACCATGATAGGGTTTTGTTATACTCAAACCTAGAGCCTCCATGACAACCTTTGGCATTAGGTTGTGTGATGCTCCTGAATCCAAAAGACAGTTATGTATCATTTGTTCATGGATAGTCAGTGCGATGTAAAAAGGAGGTGATGCACTAGCTTCATTCTCATTTTTTTCAGCTAAAGCTGATCCAATAAAGATTTTAGGATTTTCTTCTTGTAAATTCACTGTATCAGAAAGAGACTGACTATTTTCTGAACCAATCATTTTAAGAATTGAATCTTTGTAAGTAGGATTCTTCATTAACTCCGTACAAGGCATAGGAATCTTAATTTTGCCTAATTCATTTTCTAGATTAAAATTCTGCACACTTTTGTTTACCTCTTTGTAGCTAGGGTTTTACCCCTAGCTTGTGCGAATGAGCACCTACTAAGGAGAATGGATTCCTTAGTAGCAGTTCAGTAATATGTAAAATAAAAGACGCTAAACTAAAATAAAAACTAATCTAAACATGTTCATGAAGCAAAACAGCAAAAAGTAAAGAATGATTTTTTATTGATCTGACCTCCAATGTGGAGGTTGGTGAAGCCCGTTGCGCTGATCCAAGAAGTTGCTCCGAGCTCCAGCTGCTCCTTCTCTTTCTCCAATGGTGGAAGTGGGCCAAAAGGAGCTCTCACGGTGAAAGTATCTCAAATGTGATCTAGGGTTTCAAGAGCAATTTTGGCAGAGGCAAGATACTTGTGATTGTGGATGTGAAATAAGGGGTCTCCATCACTTATTTATAGTGGTGGAGTGCCGGTTTAGGGTTAGGGTTTCAGCTGTTTAGGGTTTTTTCCTCCTTTTCCTCATTATTTTATATTTTTTCTTCCTTTTTGGAGGAATTTTGGATATTTTTGGAGAAAAAGAGGGTTTTATGGCCTTTTGGAGGCATTTTAAGCCTTTTGGACGCTTTTTAGATGGTTTTATGGGTTTTTGATGGAAATATGGTAGGAAAATGGACAAATGAGCCATGTAATGGGGTAGATGAGGTAGTGAACCCTTTTTGGGTGTTAACAGATTGCCCCTTGATGTGCGAGGGTAGGAGCTCATCATATGGCCGATGGACATCATAAGTCATATTTGTTTTTCCTGGGGTGTGGAGAAGAGAAGGAACCAACTAAAGCCCGGAACGACGATCTTGAACCAACTGCAAGGACTGAAAAGTACATAACCTCAATAATGGATGAGGAACCATCTGATAATCTGGACGAGGCGGGCATACCCATGCTCGTATCAAGATGCATAAACATAACTGTGAGGCCTGAAAAGAGGGACCTGTAGGATACATAGAAATCCACTGTGTATATCATAAAGGTCCAGAAGGGACACAAATCTGGAACATACTGCTGGGCTGACCATGTCTGAGTTGAACAATTGATGCACTGGAATGACAGCAGTGCTACTGAATGTGGTTCCAAAGGAACTAATGAGCTGCTGGATCAAAGTGACGACGGTCATACTTGCAATGGTACACTGATCTGGAACTGAACTGGGTACTCAAGGAAGCATGGAACTGGATGGCTTCCGAATACAATCGCCAACGCAGCCCGGACATCCACGGGAACATATAAATGGCCATTCCAAAGTGACTCACCAATGTGCTAGAGTCAGGGGAAATACGGGGTCTTCAA